>ML338627.1:0-48793 GCA_005239505.1 Nicotiana paniculata
ATATATATATATATATATATATATATATATATATATTACTTTCTTTTTAATTTTATCAAAATGAGTTACCTAACTACTCACCCCTCTCACCCACGATTTCTTCCTCTCAACCCATTACCCACTCCCTCACGCCTCTAACCCCATATCCTACGAATCCTTTGTGAAAACTTCTTGGACGTGGGGTGAAGAGCCTAAGATTCATCTATTTAAGAGGAGAAGATATAATAAGATAATAGGGAGGATTTTTGAAAAAAGAAGAAAGAGACGAGAAGAGAAGAGAAAGAAATCTGGAGAAGGAAACAAAAAAGAAGAAACAGAGGCGATAATGAGAAGACCTTCGTCACGTTATTCCTCTCAATTCCACCCCCCATTTTCTGCCGAGAAAATACAACCAAACAGCCATTAAAACAAGCCCAAAAGTAGCTCAGATTCACCCCAAAAAAAAATCCTCAAAACAAGTTCATCTTCCTCACTCAATAACCATGAAAACTAGCTGAAACTTCAGCCATTAAAACACCCCAAAGCTCATAAAAAATAAGCCAAAACGCAGTTGGAAATTCCAGCCCAAAAAGGCAACAAAACAGCCCTTAAAACCAGCCTCAAACCACCCAAAAAACACCCCAAAACTCAGTTGTATTACTGCTGAAAACAGCCACGAACCACCTCCAAAACAGTCGTTAATCGATACCCAAAACAGTCTGTCGAGCACACTCCAAAAGGTCGAGGTTGCTAGGTCATTAGAGGGAGGTATCGGTTGTGATTCTCATTTTCGAGTTAGTCGTAGTCGAGTTCCGGTCGCAGTCTCGAATATTCAAAACAAAACGTCTCGACCTATATCAATTAATCCGTTATAATTGATTCATCGACTTATAACCTAGTGATGAATGAATGTAATTCATTAACTCTGTTATAATACAAATAATGAATATAGTATCATATACTATAACATGTTATATATGTAGTTAAAGCAGCACAAAGTGTGTGTGTTACATATATACACACACTAACATATACTATAACAAGTTATATATACGTTATAGTATTACAGTTTAGTGTCTATGTGTGAGTGTGTGTATATATATACTTATACTTTGATAGCCGTATATATGTATAAGTCCCTAAAATAACCCGACCATGTGTTCCTAGCGCTTTATGTTCTTATATATATATATATATATATATATATATATATATNAAAATAAAACATCTCGACTTATATCTATATCTCTCTCTCTCTCTCTCTTTCTCTCTCTCTCTCTCTCTCTCTCTATATATATATATATATATATATATATATCACGCTTCATTGTACAATTTTAACTACATATATAGCATGTAGAGTATATTTTAGTGCATTCATCTCTTGTATTACAAAAGTGTTAACGGATTACATTTATATTATTTAGATAGTAAATATAAAAGTAATTTTTAATTTTGACCAATGTTGACCTGAAAAGCAACCAACTTTGGCCGCTAATTATCCAGAAATTAAAATTAGCGACCAAAGTTGGTCGGTATATTTAAATCAGATTTATTTTATATTTTATATAATATTTAAAATAAAAATATAATTGTTAAATGTTGGAACTGGGTCCCAGATTAGCGACCAAAGTTGGTCGGTATATTTAAATCAGATTTATTTTATATTTTATATAATATTTAAAATAAAAATATAATTGTTAAATGTTGGAACTGGGTCCCAGATTAGCGACCAAAGTTGGTCTCTATCAACTTCACCTTTCTTAAGCGACCAACTTTGGTCGCTAATTTTAAATTATTATTATTTGTATTTCATAATTTTTATAATACAATTATTAAAATTCTATAACTGGGTCCCAAATTAGTGACCAAAGTTGGTCCCTATTTGCTGCTCCTTTCGTAAGCGACCAACTTTGATCGCTAATTTTATATTTTATATATTTTTTTAAAATAATAATACAATTATTAAAATTTTATAACTGGATCCCACTTTAGCGACCAAAGTTGGTCTCTATTTGCTGCTCCTTTCGTAAGCGACCAACTTTGGTCGCTAATTTTTTATTTTATTTATTTATATTTTATAATTTTTTTAAAATAATAATATAATTATTAAAATTTTATAACTGGGTCCCAGATTAGCGACCTAAGTTGGTCTCTATTTGCTGCTCCTTTCGCAGGCGACCAACTTTGATCGCTTATTTTATATTTTATTTATTTATATTTTATAATTTTTTAAAAATAATAATATAATTATTAAAATTTTATAACTGGGTCTCACTTTAGCGACCAAAGTTGGTCGCTAATTTTAATATTTCTTTGACCAAGCAAGTCTGACCAGTTCGGTCAACATTTTGACCATATTATCGACCAAAAAGCGACCAACATTGGTCGCTAAAGTATTTAAAATAATTATTTAATAATTTTCTCCAATTTAGCGATCATCTTTGGTCGCTTTTTTTTTACAGACCAATTTTGATCGCAAATCCTTGATCGCTTTTTCCTGAATTTTTAGTAGTGTACTAAAAGCAGGACAGATTGCTACAACGGAGCAAAAGAGATGGCCTTCAAGCCTTTCATGAAATTAATGTATTCTAGATTATATCCTCAATGTCCAAGGGAGATGTGCTAACCACACAACATCTCACAATATTATTGTGAAAACTTCATTATCTTTTCTTAAAAGAATCTTATTACCACATTTAAACTAGCATAAATTAATATAAAAAAGAAATGTTGATATTGGAATTAAAGTATCTATTTTGATGGGATTAGAAACAATTAATTGACGCAGTCAGTCTATATTTGATATTAGAAGGCTCTTGAAAAAGTAAGGTTGTACCTTTCTCGACCTTGTTTATACAAAAATTAAAGAACTAATAGTGCAACTGTTTCATAATCAGAATGAGTATAATAAAACATGGTGAAAAATATTTAAGAAGATTTTGATGCCAACATGACAAAATCTTTTATTGAGCAGCACGTTAGTTGAAGGGTTGACCTAAATTAATTGTATTCTTCACATATAAAACTCCCAACAAACAGCTAATTTTAACATTAATATTTTCTCTTCAAAAGTTTTCCTTTCAGAATGGGTTTGAACACAATTGATAAGACTGAACTCACCTTTTCATCTAAGTTCAGATTAAGTGATAGAAGATACTTAGCATACAAAGAGAGAGGTGTTCCAAAAGAGAAGTCCAATTACAGAATCATCTTTGTTCATGGCTTTGACAGCTCCAAAGAAAGGAACTTCCTTGCACCGCAGGTTGGTCCATAATAATTACATAGAGTATATATTATCATCTCAATTTATCACTTAATTATGATAAATAACGTATTTTGTTGAGATTATCATTTAGTCTACCGGAAAATTGTGTTTTTCTTTTCCTATGACTTTTGTCTAAGTTAGTAAAAATTTTATGATTTTTGTATGATAAAACAAAGTTATATAACTTTGGTGGAAAAAAGTCATAAATATATGACCATTTATGAAATTTACCTACTTAATTATACGTGTTATATAAGCATGGAATTGTATTTTCGTTTCTTAGACATTTTATTAGGATGTTGTTGTTGATCCTTGAAATTATGAGCAGGAAATGATGAAGAAGATGGGGATATATCTAATTCAATACGATAGAGCTGGATATGGGGAAAGTGACCCAAACCCAAAACGATCCCTAAGGAGTGAAGCATCTGACATTGAGGAATTGGTTGATCATTTACAATTAGGATCAAAGTTCTATATTATTAGTAACTCAATGGGATCTTATCCAACCTGGAGTTGCATCAAACACATTCCCCACAGGTATGATCAACTCTTTTGCATTCTTAGTCTTTAGTTTGTTTTGTGACTCCTACTATTTAAGACTCAACTGATTGTACAAGATCAACTATGTGCTCTACTAATTTTACATTGATCCTGTTAAGCTAAACTAGTCCAACAGACACGATTAACATGATGTGTTGTTGGGAAAAATAATAATTCCACCCATAAATAATATTCACGGAAAATAATAATAACACAAGAGAGTAAGCCCGACACTAACTTTTTTAACGAGGTAAATACAATAATCGAGCAGAACAATATTACCACTATAATATTACAACTTAGTAGTGTCAAGAGAATATTATAATTTTAAGAGAAATAATACTCTTTATTTAAAATACCCCACTACAATATTACTGATACTCACTATTTATCTCACAGACTACAATTTGTGGATTACCCTCTCTAACTTCTATTGCTTCTCTTTGTTTTGGTGTGCTTTCAAATGAGGAGAAGCTCCTCTATTTATAGCATGAAATCCTTGGCCTAATAGTGGATATGATGTCATGAAAAATGTCATGAAAATTTGGTCCACAAATTTATAGTGGATATGATGTCGTGGCAGGTGACATGAAAAGTTGGCCCACAAATTTGTTATAATTGATATGATATCATGGCAAATTTCATGAAAACTTGGCCCTCTCTTGAAAAAGAAGCAAAATTAATGGACATATTACACATGGGATGAACCCATCATATCTCCCCCTTAATTTTGGTTTTTCTCTTCATTCTAAGTGTTGATCTCAATCTCTGAAAATCTTCATGTTTGAGAGGTTTTGTAAAAATGTCTCTAACTTGATCATAAGACTTCACATATTTGAGTTCTACCTCTTTCTTGGAAATGCATTATCTGATGAAGTAATACCTTGTATTTATATACTTTCTTCGAGCATGATACATCGGATTCTTGGCAAGTTCATGTGCGGATTTGTTGTCAATACAAATTATTGTAGCTTTAATTTTTGGAAAATTGAGCTTCTTTAATGATCTTCTCAGCCAAATAGCATGACATGTACAATATGTTGCTGCTATATATTCAGCTTCACAAGTCGAGAGAGTAGAAATGAATTGTTTCTTTGAACTCCAAGAAATAACAGAAACGCCCAAGAAAAACACAAAACCCGGTGTGCTTTTTCTCTCATCAATATCTCCCACATAATCACTATCACAAAATTCCATAAGCTTGAAATCACTAGAAGAAGAATAAAATAACGCAAAGTCAATCGTACCTTTAAGTCCTTTACCTTTCTAAAAGAGAAGAGAAGAGAGGTAGTCGCATCAGTAGAAGGAGCCCTAATCCCCGAGGATCACTCAACCCCGACCGGTAACGATGAATTCTGCTAGTGACTTTCAAATGAGTGGAGGTGGGAGCTTCCACGAAGTGGCTTACTTCTCCAACTTCACAGAGTATATCTAGCCTGGTACAAGTCAAGTACCTCAAACTTCCCACAAGACTTTTGAAAAATGTGGGATCCACTTTTTCTCCTTCATCAAACTTGGACAATTTTGTCTTACTTTCCATCGGTGTGTGCACGAGGTTGCAATTGAGCATGTTGAACTTCTTAAATATCTCTTTTGTATAGATTTTTGAGAAATAAAAATTCCATCCTCTATCTGCCTCACTTCTAGGCCCAGGTAGTATGACATGAGCCCTACGTCTGTCATCTCGAAGTCACGAGACATATCTTTCTTAAAAGCTTGAAATAAAATTGGGTTATTACCCATGAAAATAAAATCATCAACATAAAGACAAACAAGTAACATATCTTTCATTAGTATGAACTTTAAGGTAAAGAGCATATTCATGGAGACAACGAGTAAACCCATTGTCTTAAAAATACTCGTCGGTGCAACTATTCCATGTTCTTGCGGCTTGCTTTAATCTATATAAATCTTTCTTCAGCTGAAACACTTTATCCTCATGGTTTTTGACCACGAAACCCAATGGTTATTCAACATAGACTTCTTCTTCAATATATCCATTCAAGAAAGCTGACGTGACGTCTAGTTGATCGATTTTCTACTTCATTTGTGCCGCCAAAGAGAACAACAAACGAATCGTCTCCATGTGAGCAACATGTGCATAGAATCCTTCATAGTCAATCCCTTGCCTTTGCTTGTAGCCCTTAGCCACAAGTCGTGCCTTGTATCTCTCCAGATCTCCATCATCATTCTTCTTTATCTTGTATACCCATTTTACTCCAATTGCGCAATGACCCTTGGTAAGAGTTGTTAACTCCCAAGTGTTGTTATTCTCAATTGATTCTATCTCCTCCTCCATGGCTTGTCTCTACCTTTTGATTGTTAGAGCTTTATCAATGTTCATTGGTTCATTATCAGCAGAGAGACAATATAAACAATCAAAATTAGTAACTTCTTCTGTGCCATCATAGAGCTCTTGAATGACCCTTTTCCTTTGCGGCTGCTCATTTGAACTTTGTTGAGAAGAATGAGATGCAACATTGGTTAGAGACGGAGGTTGAGTTGTATCCTACACAAGTTCTACGGTCTCTGATTCTTCTTCATTGCCAAAGTATGGAAAAAATCATATGAAGTTTCTTCCTCAGCTTCCCAATTCCATGCCAATTCTTCATCAAATTCAACATCACGACTCACCACCATCTTGCCGCTACTTGAGTTGTATAGCTTGTAGGCTTTTAAACTCGTCTCACACCCAAAAAATACATGTTTAACACTTCCATCGTCAAGATTTTCTCTCCCTTGATGTAACACATGAGCATAGGATGTGCTCCCAAATCTTCTCAAGTGCTTGACATTTGGCTTTCTTCCACTCCATGCTTCTTGAGGGGTTTGATCTCTAACATTCCTTGTTAGAGATCTGTTGTTCAAATAAACTACACAAGATACAACTTCTACCCAAAATTCCTTGGGCATACGTTTAGCTTTTAACATACATCTATCCATATTAAGAATCATTCAATTCTTTCTCTCTGCAACTCCATTTTGTTAGGGTGAATAGGGTAGCGTTAGAGGACGAAAAATTCCATGAGACTGGCATAAGTCATTAAATTCTTTTGAAGTGAATTCACATCCTCTATCAGACCTTAAAGATTTTATTTCATAGACACTTGCTTTTTCCACAAGTACTTTAAATTTTTATAAGCAGTAAAAGCGTCATATTTTTGGTTCAAGAAATAAACCCAAGTCTTTCAGCTAAATTCACCAATGAAAAGTAGAAAGTATTTACTTTTACTAAAGGAAGGTGAATTGATTAGTCCACACACATCAGTGTGAACAAGCTGAATCGGTTTAGTTGATCTTGACATGACATCCTTTGGAAAACTCCTCCTTACATATTTTCCAAGAAGACTAGCTTCGCACAATTGATTGGGATGATTGATTGATGGTATCACATGCACCATGTTCTTTTCTCCCATTGATTTTTGTGCTTCAAAATTCAAGTGCCCAAACCGCATGTGCCAACACCATGATTCATCTTCCTTTACAAGAAGTTGGCCCAAACTCAAATTATTACTTTTTAAATTTGGCACATAATAAACATCTTGAATTAGCTTGTGACTACCATCATTATAGCAGACTAGAATCGTACATATCCCTCCGATTTGAATTTTTGAGGTATATCCAAAGTACGCATTACCTCTCATCATTTTATTGATCTTCACAAACTTCTCTTTGCATCCACACATATGATTGCTTGCTCCATTGTCCAAATACCACGAGTTGCAATCATCCATATCTTCTTCCTCGAGTTCCATCAACAACGTTGACTCATATTCTTCTTTCTTGCCGTCAACAAGGTTAGCTTTTTCTTCAACATTGCTACGACATTCCCAAGAGTAATGACCAAATATAAGACAATTATAACACTCAATTTTTGATTTGCCATACCTTGTCCATTATTTTCTTGGTAGTAGCCACGTCCTCTTCCTCCTCTTTTTCCAGGGCCACGACCTCTGAATGTTTGGTAAGTTCTAACTGCATTGTTGAAGTTGTTACCATTACTTTTTCCTCTTCCATGACCACCACGGCCTCGTCCTCATCAGTTTCCTCGATAGCTCTTTTCAACTCCATAATCCTTAACAGATGCCTCAGTTTTAAGAAGTTGCTCCAGTGGCCCTTCTTGTCTTCTTTTGATCTTTTCTTCACGGGCCTATAAAGAACCCTCCAATTGCTCTACCAGCATAGAGTCTGAATCTTTAGACTCCTAAATAGCACACACCACAAAATCAAATTTATGTGTTAAAGTGCGAAGGATCTTTTCAACCACACGGACATCTTCTATGTCCTCCACGTATCTTCTTAATTAATTCAGAAGAGCCTTCACTTTTGACCAATAATCCGAAATGCATTCGGATTCTTTCATTTTTAAAACACCAAAGTCAGCCCTTAGAGTTTGAAGTTTTACCTTCCTCACCTTGTTAACTCCTTGAAGAGAATTGTGAAAACTCTCCCAAACTTCCTTTAAGGTGGTAGCATCTGCCACCTTCTCAAATATGGCATCGTCCAAACATTGGTGGATGAGCGTGATGGCTTGTTGATCCTTCTTCCTTGTCTTTGCCAAGACATCTTTTTCATTTTAAGGTAGGGCTTCCTAATTATCGGGTTTTGCATACCCTCTATCTATAATTTCCCACACATCCTGGTAGCCGATGATGGCTTTCATAAATAAACATCATTTCTCATAATTATCTTTTGTGAGACGGGGGTACTGAAAAGACAGCTTACCATTATTTGCCATGGCTTTGATACCACGTTGTTGGGAAAACTAATAATTCCACCCAAAAAATATTATTCACGGAAAATAATAATAACACAAGAGAGTAATAATGACACCAACTCTTTTAACGAGGTAAATACAATACCGGAGCGGAACAATATTGCCACTATAATATTACAACTTAGTAGTGTCAAGAGACTACTGCAATTTTGACAGAAATAATATTATTTATTTAAAATACCTCACTACAATATTATTGACACTCACTATATATCTCACATACTACAATCTGTGAGTTACTATCTCTAACTTCTATTGCTTCTCTTTGTTTTGATGTGTTTTCAAATGAGGAGAAGCTCCTCTATTTATAACAAGAAATCCTTGGCCTAATAATAAATATGATTTCATGGCAAATATTATGAAAACTTGGTCCACAAATATGTTATAGTGGATGTAATGTCATCATAAATGACATGAAAACTTGGCCCCTCTCGAAAAAGAAGCCAAATTAATGTCCATGTTACACTTGGTATGTACCCACATGTTATGCTAAACTATAAGAGTACATATGTTTACATCTTACATGTACATTCTTTTACTTATAAACTTTTAATGTGGGATTTTGCTTGCACATTCAGTAATCTTCCCGAGAAACATCACCAGAATTCATTGGTTTAATTATCTGAAGATTTGTTGTGTACCACCGGTATTATTTGAGTATTTATGAGCACCAGACTGCACATCATTTCTTCCCTGTTTCTTAACTTTTCACGGGCCACAACATGAGAGCTACTGTCATTTTTATACTTGTCCGGTTGAATTATCCTGACACCAGCTTGTTGGCTAAGTAGCTATCCCCATAATATTATAATTGGTATGCTATTATTTGTTTTGTACAATTTTCTTCGGAAAGCCTCAAATCCTAAAGAATAACTCCACATATCATATGTAGCTTTTTTTGCTTGTCTATTTTCAACGTGGGACTGCATGACCCATGACCCTTAACAATGAGAGCTGCAATGCTTTCCTTGAATTTTTCTTGATAATATGCTAGTATTTTCTTTTCCTTTCGATCTTTTAATTATGCATAGGGTGGAAAACAATCTGGTCAGGTCGGATATAGGCGGGTCGAAAATGGGTAATGTAAAAATGAATAAATTATCCGACCCAATCCATATCCAGGCCATATTTAATACGGATAGAAAATAAGGTAACCGGCAGACAATATGGATATCTATATTATCCATGGCTTCTTGAATATGATCACTTTTGGAAGAATTCCTAGTCGCCCAAATTTGAAAACCTTCAATTTGAGTCTTTGCAAATGTTAAAGTTAAACCCATTAGTTATCGATTGATTATCTATTTTCTCAGTAGATAATATGATTATTATCCATATTTGACCCCTTTTTAAAAAATTCATTATCCAACCCATTTTTTAGTGAATAATATGCATGATAACTATTTTTTTAATTCATTTTATCACCACTAATTATGCAGGATAGCAGGCGTGGCGTTTGTTGTCCCCATTGTAAATTACCAATGGCCATCCCTTCCTGTCAATCTCACTGAGGATGATCAAAGGAAGAAAAATTATAGGTGGATGATGAGGATTGCTACATATGTTCCTACGTTACTATATTGGTGGGTGACTCGAAAATCATCCACTTCTTCGACCAATGATTCAAAACATACATACTTTACTACCAAGGATTTAGAGCTTTTGAAGAATGTACCAGGATTTCAATTTTTTAACCCGGTAAAGTTAATATTCTCCGTACTACTTTCTAAGCTCAGATTGTATTTTCCATTTTGTTCGTTTAATGCATGGAATCTCAAAAAAATGAATTAGCTAAAATATCTTTTTTTATTAGCTTTACTCTATGTTGTTTGGAGTGGGTACGTTCAGATCACAATTTTTGGAGAATCCAGCACGAGTGTGGCAACTGTTTTGAAGAGTCCACGCAACACATAATTTATCAACTTTCTGCTTGCCATGAACAGGAAAAACTAAGGAAGAGAAGTGTTTTCGACAATCTTTGCAGTGATTTCCTTGTGGCTTTTAGTAAGTGGGATTTTGATCCTTTGGAGCTAATTACCAATCCTTTTCTTGAAAATGGTCAGAGTTGTATCCACATTTGGCAAGGCTGTGAAGACAAATTTATTAACTTGAAACTACAAAGGCATGTAGCAGAAAGGTTGCCTTGGATTCAATATCATGAAGTATCGGATGGTGGTCATCTATTGATCTATGATAGTAAAATATGTGAAGCTATTTTGAGGTCTCTTTTGGTTGGAGAAAAAACTCCACTCGATGAACCTAAACTATCCAACTAAGTCATAGCATAACAGCGCTCCGTAAGAATTGGACTTTTCTTTCCCTTTAATGTACTTATGGGATGATGTATTTCGTAATGTTTCACTCTACAAAAAAAAAAGAAAAGACAAACAATAATGATTGTTTTAAGATGCACTCTGAAAGGAAAATCAAAAGATAATGGTAAAGTTTTGCCAAAGATTTATTACTAATTAACGCTAATGAAGTTCACAATTATCCCTCATATTGATTTCTTCTAGAGCAAAAGACTAATTAAGTTTTTCTCTCATACTTGTTTAGTTTTAATCCCCAAGATTGATACCCCAGAATGTTTCTCTCAATTCAGACCTATTAGCCTTTCTAACTTCACAAACAAGATAATTTCCAAAATCCAAGCTCTCAGGCTTACAGTAATTCTTTGCTTTTTAGACTCATTTTTGAGAACCACACTGGATTTGTCAAGATTACAAAAAATGTTCAATTAGCTCAAGAGATCGTTCAATCTATTTCTCAACCTATAATTGTCCGAATAATGTGATTAAGTTGGACATGGCTAAGGCATACGATAGAATGTCATGTCAATTTGTCACAGCAATACTTAGAAAATTTTGCATTTCCGAATTATGGATTGACATGATTTTAAGACTTGTTTCATGAGTATGTGTCAAGGCTCGGAATTCCCAACCTCGGGATCGTGATGGCACTCTAACATCCATTTGATAGGAAAGCCGACGTGAATAAGTTAATTAACCAATTTTTAACATTTAAAACAAAGCAATGATATTTAACGAGAAATGAATTCCGAATTTAACGCAATGTGAATATAAGCAACGTGATACTGACTACTCCCAGAAATCCGGAGTCACAAGTACATGAGTTACTAGAATACTACATATACATGGTCTGAAGTAAATACAACTGTTTGAAGCTAGATAAACAATAAAGATAGAAAATAAAAGGGGGCATAAAGGTTTGCGAACACCAGCAGATCTACCTCAAGTCCCATAAGTGAAAGCGATCCGAACCGACGTACCTCTAAGCACCGCTGGGACCAATACCAGTATCTGAGAAGAAGTGCAGAAGTGTAGTATGAGTAAAACCGACCCAATGTACTCTGTAAGTGTCGAGCCTAACCTCGACGAGGTTGTGACGAGGCTTTGACAAGACACCCACATAAAAAAACATGTGCAAGTATATATAAAGCAATAACATAACAAGAAGAACGATAACATGTTAATTGGGAGGGGACATGCGAAAAGGGAGGTATAATAGAAGATGCAAGTACGGAATCACCAAATAATATTATCCGAAATAAAAAATAATGTAACCAAGTAAATCACCAAAACTTGAAACATGTAACGACCCAGCCGGTCGTTTCGAGAGTTCTAGCCCTCGTTCCCCCATTTTCTTCTCCCTTTGTGTTTTGCTGGTGTTCTATGACTTATCAGGTTAGTTGCTTCAGGTCCGGAGTGAATTAAGAGTGAATTGAGACACTTCGTCTCTTAATTGAAAGCTTAAGTTAGAAAAGTTGACCGAATATCGACTTATGTGGAAACGACCTTGGATTTAAACTTTAATGGTTCCGTTAAATTTGTTAGGTGATTTTGGACTTAGGAGCGCGTCCGAATCGTAATTTGGAGGTCCGTAGTATAATTAGGTTTGAAATGGCGAAAGTTAGAATTTTGGAAAGTTTGATCGGGGGTGGACTTTTTGATATCGGGGCCGGATTCTAATTCCAGAAGTCGCAGTAGGTTCGTGGTGTCATTTATGACTTGTGTGCAAAATTTGAGGTCAATCGAATGTGATTTGATAGGTTTCATTGTTTGTAGAATTTGGAAATTTCAAAGTTCATTAGGCTTGAATCCATGTGATATTCGTGTTTTTGATGTTGTTTGAGGTGATTTGAGGGTTCGACTAAATTCGTATAATATTTTGGGACTTGATGGTATATTTGGTTGAGGTACCGGGGGCCTCGAGTTAGTTTTCGGGTGGTTAACGGTCTTGGTTTTGAATTGGTGAAATAATTGAAGTTTCTAGTTTTTGCTCATCTGGTTTCCTTTTCTGCAATCGTGTGGTCAGGTCCGTGATCGCGTAGGCTAAGCTGGTCGCTAATGGAAATTTCCGTACGCGCTCGCGAGTGGAGGACCACGATCACGTAGCTTTGAGGGGCAGTGCTACGCGAACACGTGGGTTAGGCCGCGTTCGCGAAGAGGAAAATGGGTAGGAACTGAGGTCAAGAGCTTTGTTCATCGCGAACGCGTGAGGTAGTTCGCGATCGAGTAAATCAGAGGGGAAGAGCATCACGTTCGCGTGGGAGATTCCGCATTCGCATAGTGTTAGTTTAAGGGCCAACATAATTGTGCTTCTCGATCGCGAGGGTTGTTCCGCGATCGTGATTAAGGTATATCTGGGCCGATTCAAAAGATTTTAAACAAGGGTTTCGAGTTCATATCATAAAATTGAAGTGGGAGGTCGGTAGAAGATTGTTTTCGAGAGATTCTTGCGTGAGTGTTTGTGGTAAGTGATTTCTACCTAATTTTGATCAAATTCCATGATTATGCCTTTAATTCCATCATCTAATTTGTGATTTTGGGTGAAAATTGGGGAAAATGAGGAAGAGTTCTTGAGTTGGATTTTTAGGGTTTTGAATGGGATTTGAGTAAATTTGGTATTTTTAGACTCGTGAGTGAATGGGCTTTCAGGTTTTTTGACTTTTGTCGGATTTTGAGACGTGCGCCCGGGCCCGGGTTTGAGCCGATTTCGGATTTTTGGCTATAATTTAGTATTATTTATGTGGAATTGATCCCGTTAACCTATATTAATTATTTTGTATTGCTTATGGCTAGATTCAAGATGTTTAGAGACCGATTTGAGAGGTAAAGGCATTTTGGAGTAGAGTTTTGCTCGGATTAAGATAAGTAACAGTTTTAAATCTAGTACTGAGGGTATGAAAACCTGGATTTTGTGGGAGTGCCGAGTGACTATGAGGAATAAGTGATTGTGAGGTTGGACTGAGTGATTGCTTCCCTGAGAGGCTGTGCATGATTTCATCGTTGTTGCACATAGTTGCCATGTATCACTGTTTTGGAAAACTTCTGAAAGATACCTTTATCTGGGTTTTACTCAATTTGGCTATGATAAGTTATTTTATGAAAGCACGTATACTTTCCTTGTTGAGACTACTGAAAATGAATTATAACTGTGTAGCTACTTACTATACTTCAGTTCCTTATTTATTATTTTTACTTACTGGGTTGGTTGTACTCACGCTACACCCTGCACTTTGTGTGCAGACCCAAGAGTTTTTGGACGCGGAGAGTGTTGATATTTTCGCGTAGCTGAAGCTTCCTTCCATTCACAGTCCTTGTTTCTCCTTCCTTATTCCATCTTTCGTTGTATTTGGATTCAAATTGTTATAGTCGTTTCATTTATAGACAGACTATGTATAGATGCTCATGGCTTAGTGACACCCCGATATTGGGAGCTAGTTTCCGCGCTTGTGTTTTGGATTTTACCCCTGTTTATGAAAATTTTGCTTATTTTAAATATCTTGATTTGTCTTTTCTGTAAAATATTACAAGTACTTCGGAAATGTCGTCTTGCCTAGTACATCGATAAGCTCCATCATGATAGATTAGTATTTGGGTAGTGACAAAACAAAACAAAGCAATGAACTCAAGATGAATGGCACGGCATCACCCTTCGTGCTTTTACTCTCTTCCTCACCATGTAATAACATGAATATAATGACACAACATCATCCTTCGTGCGTTTAGTCACCAGCACAACATCATCCTTTGTGCTTTTACTCTCAGATCTCTCAATATAAGATAATGAATGCAAATAAAGCACCTCAACGCCCTTCGTGATCTTCTCTCTTGCTCACCAAGCAACAATACAAATCCGAATAATAAAGATCAAGGTGGGGAAACAATTTCACTTCAATTACCACGATATCAAATTCAACTTTCAAAATATACATCTTTGAAATACATAATGAGTACGAAACAGATAATTAAAAGTAGTAGTAATCTAACCTAAGAATGGATAACGTAATTAATGAAATAACTTAATACAAAGAAAACACTTCCACCCGCATGCTTTAATCCAATGGAAACACATAGATACTCGTCACCTCACATATACGTTGTTCCCACATATAAAAACATAGCAAATAGGCCAACAAGTTCTAATCTCTCAAGTCAAGGTTAACAACGACACTTACCTCACTCCGCAGCAAAATCAATTCTCAACCACGACTTTTCCTTTAGATTTAGTCTCTAAACAAATCAAATCTATGAAGGTGGGATGCAAAACCTCTTCAAAATCTACTTTAGGACTAGCTCAAACGTGAAGATGGTGAAAAATGAGATGAAATCCCAATTTTGAAACTTTAAATCACTAGGTATCAGGTGTTCTTTGCCTTAGCGAGACACCTGATGCGATCGCGAAGCATCAGCGGCCAGAAGTCCTTCGGGTTCACGTTCCCATTCGCGAAGGCTTGCTCCCCCCTGCCTTCACGTTCGCAAGCCAACGCCCGCGTTCGCGTAGGGTAACCACCTGCTTCTCCCAGAATCCCCTTAACTTTCTCGCGAAGGGTAACCCCTCCATTGCTTCGCGTTTGCGACCAGTTCTTCGCGTTCGCGTAGAAGAACTCCACCCCTTTCCCAGTTTCCCCTTCGCGATAGCGAGAGAGGTTTCGTGATCACGTAGCACATTGCACCAGACATCAGCAGATAGCTGAACCGGCAATTTTTCTAAGTTCAAATGCTCGGTAGCCTATCCAAAACTCACCCGAACCCCTCGGGATCCAAACAAAATATGCACACAAATGTAATAACATCATAAAAACTCGATCGCATGGTGAATACACCAAAATAACATGTACAACTACGAATCATATATCAAAATGCATGTAATTTTCAAACACACTCAAGAATTTCCAAATTCCCAACTAAGCGTCTAAATCATATCAAATCAAATCCGTTTTGCACCAAATTTTGTAGACAAGTTTTAAATAGTAAAGTAGACCTATACCAAGTCTCGAAATCGAAATCCAAACTCGATAGTCATAAAGTTAACCTACGGACAAACCTAGGAAATCCTTAAACCTTCGATTACTAGTTTCCAACAAATCAAGTCAAATTAAGTTAGTGACTTCCAAATTTGATTCTGGGAATATGCTCAAGTCCAAAATCGTGATACAGACCCACCGGGATTGTGAAAATACCGATCCTGGATCGTTTATAAAAAATATTGATCGTAGTCAACTCTAGTCATTTTTAAAGTTAAAAATCATGTTTCTTCAAATTTTCACATGAAATCCTGCTGGAAAAAGACATGCAGTGCGCATGCAAATGCTAAACGGAGCTTATCGAGGTCTCGGAACACGAAAATAAGGGCTAAAAATCAAAATGTTCTATGGATTCATCATATTCTCCACCTCTAGAAGAACGTTCATCCTCTAACGGACATAGAAAAAATATCTGGACTGGTGAAAAGGTAGGGGTATCCACTCTGCATATCATACTCGGACTCCAACATAGCTGCCTCGACCAACTGACTTCTCCACTAACTCTAATAGAAAGATAATTGTTTGACCTCAACTTCCGGACATGCTGCGTCAGAATATCCATCAACTCCTCCTCATAAGTCAAATCCTTTTCAATTGGACAGAGCTGAAATCTAATACATGGGATGGATCACCGTGATACTTCCGGATCATGGAAACATGGAACATCGGGTGAACTGCTGATAAAGTAGGTGAAAATTCAAGCTTGTAGTCCACCTCACCAACTCTCTCAAGGATCTCAAAGGGTCTTATATACCTAGCGCTCAACTTGACCTTTTTACCGAACCTCATCACACCCTTCATGGGTGAAACCCGGAGCAAAACCCTCTCTCATACCAAAAATGCAACATCATGAACTCTCCGATCGATATAACTCTTCTGCTTAGATTGTGTTGTAGGAAGCCGATCCTGAACATCTTGATCGTTTCCAACGCATCCTCAATCAAATCAGTACCCAACAACCGAGCCTCTCCCGGCTCAAACCAACCAACGGGCGAATGACACTGCCTCCCATATAAGGCCTCATAAGGTGCCATCTGAATACTCAATTGGTAGTTGTTGTTGTAGGAAAACTCCATAAGTGGCAATAAACGATCCCAAGAACCCCCAAAATCCATAATACACACGCTAAGCATATAATCCAAGGTCTGAATGGTGTGCCTCGAACTGCCCGTCCGTCTAGGGTGAAATGCTGCACTCAACTCAATTTGTGTGCCTAACTCACATTGTATGGCCCTCCAGAAGTGCGATGTGAACTGCATGCCCTAATCACAAATAATGGACACTAGCACATCATGAAGATGAATAATCTTGTGGATATAAATCTCAGCCAACCGCTCTGATGAATAGGTAGCTGCCACCGGAATGAAATGCGCCGACTTGGTCAACCTATCCACAATGACCCATACTGCGCTAACTTTCTTCAAAGTCCATGGGCGCCCAACAACGAAATCCATGGTAATATGCTCCCACTCCCACTCAGGAATATCAAGTCTCTGAAGAAAACCACTAGGTCTTTGACGCTCGTACTTCACCTGCTGGCAATTCAAACACCGCGAAACATACTCAACTATATCTTTCTTCATTCTTCTTCATTAATATGTTGCCTCAAATCGTGATACATCTTGGTGCAACCCAGATGAATGGAATACCGTGAACTATGAGCCTCCTCAAGAATTAACTCACGAAACCCATCCACATTGGGCACACAACTTTGACCCTACATTCGCAACACCCCATCCTCTCCAATAGAAACATCCTTGGCATCAACGTGTTGCACCGTGTCCTTAGGGGCATGCAAATGAGGGTCGTCATACTGACTCTCGCTGATGTGCTCATACAAAGAGGATCGAGAGACAGTGCAAGCAAAAACCCAACTAGGTTCTGAAACATCTAACCTCACGAATTGATTGGCCATGGCCTAAACATCTAATTCTAGCGGTCTCTTACCAACTGTAATATATGCAAGGCTACCCACAACCTTTCTACTCAAGGCATCGGACACCATATTAGCCTTCCCGAGACGGTACAAAATGGTGATATCATAGTCATTTAATATCTCTAACCACCCCCACTGCCTCAAATTTAGATCTTTTTCTTGAACAAGTGTTGTAGACTCCGATGATCAGTGAATACCTCACACGACACGTCGTAGAGGTAATGTATCCAAATCTTAAATGAATGAACAATAGCTGCCAACATTAATCCATGAATAGGGTAATTCTTCTCATGAACCTTTAACTATCGAGACGATATGCAATCACATGCCATCCTGCATCGATACTGCACCAAGCCCAATACAGTGATGCATCACCATACATAGTGTAGGATCCCAAACTCGTAGGAAACACCAACACCGGATCTGTAGTGAATTCAATCTTGAGCTTCTAAAAGCTAAACTCACACTTATCGGACCACCTGAATGGGGCACCCTTCTGGGTTAATCTAGTCAGTGAGGCTGCGATAGATGTAAGCCCCTCCACGAACCGGCGATAATTACCTACCAAACCCAAGAAGATCCAAAACTCCAAAGCCAAAGTAGGTCTAGGCCAGTTTTGAACTGCCTCAATCTTCTGAGGATCCACTTTAACGACCTCGAAAGATACTAATGTGCCGTAGAAGTTCGGCACTTTTGATACTAATTACATAGACTTTAGCTCGTCTTTCAAAGCATTTTTAGCTATTTCTTATAAAGTTTGATGTTTTGTAATGTACGAGACTTTAAGAACAAAAAACATGGAAAGAAGTCAAAAACCGATAGAAGGCAGAAATGCGACAAGTCTGGGACCGCATATGTGATGTGCGGACCACAAACCTACCACAGACTGAAGCAGTTTTTTTTCAACCATTGAAGAGAAGAATATTCGATCTAGTATGTGGCCGCCTAACACTTTTGCGTACCGCATAATAATCGCACAATTGCAACAGGAGATCTTGCTGGAGCATATGTGCGATGAAGTTCTCAGTCGCATAATCACTATACAGACCGCAGAATGGAAATGCGATGGGGAACTGGGCTACAATGCTTGTAATTATGAAATGACTTTTGCAATTATGCAGACCGCAGACATGGTCTGTGACCATTCTGCGGTCGTAGAAGGGTTGCACAGGGGCATTTTTTCTCATCGTTTACCCCGAGTTTTAGCCAACAATAAATAGATTTACTAGGGTTTTTGTGGGACATTTTGTCTGAAAAAGAGGCTACATTGAAGGCCTTGAATACTCCATTATTTTGGAAGCTTTTGAAGAGAGAATCTTGTACCTTTGTAAGCCTTATGACTTTATTTAATGTTTTATTCATGTATTTTAATATGTGTAGCTAGTTTTAAATACTACGATTGTGGACCCTAAATGGGTGTAATGTTAATGGGTACTTACCATTGAATATATATATAATGGTTTGTTGATATTTATTCTTTTCTCATGCTTCATTTATTGTTGGTGGATGCAAACATTAACTAATTCCATTTTACTCTTTCTTTACTTGGAAAAGTGGGTTAGGGTTTGCTAGAATTGAATATCAAAAACTCAAGGCTTTAAACCTTGTTTAATAGAATCGCTTAGGAATATGTGGGTTCAATTTGGCATAGATTGGTTATTATTAATTGAAGTTCTCTTATATTTGGGAAAATCATAAAGAAAAAATACTACCCAACTATTGGGAAATATTGGGTAGTCACTTAGAAACTATTTGCATATCAAATGACCTTCAATAAGAAATATATCATATTAACACCGATATAATTTTATTCCATTGAAGGGGACACAACATTGGTTTCCTTAATCAAATTAATTACATTCTCACAATACAATAGTCTTCTTTACGATACATAATTGAAACACTCTTTTTAAGCTAAAAGAATAGAATTACGATTTAAGTCAAGTTTCACACTATTCAAGTAATCTTTTTACGCCTATTCCCTGTGGGATTCGACCTCAACCTAGTTGGGTTATTATATTTGACATCGACCGCCTTACACCATTTATTTAGGTGTAATTTAAGCGTATCAAATTTTGGCGCCGTTGCTGGGAAATACCGTTTTGAAATTACTATTAGTGCGTGCTTTACTTTACATCTTTTTCTATTCCATCACACTTTGCTTACTTTGCTTGGTATTTTTAGGTAAACATGGCCGACTATGAAGAAGAAGAGAACCCTTTTGCGGATATAGATGAGTACATTGAGGATACAAATGCCATTGCCCCACAAAGAGTTGATGTTGTCACTTTCAAGGTGTAACACAATTTAATCCTAATGCTTAAAGCAGAGGGGTTTTTCAGAAATTTAATCGATGATGATCCGACACAACATCTTAGAAAATTCTTGGGTGTGTGTGCGATGCACAAGCAGAACAATGTTTCAGATGATGCCCTAAGACTGAGGATATTCAAGTACTCACTAGTTGGAGAGGCAAGGAAATGGATCCAAATCTACCACCTATTTCCATTCACTCTTGTCCTGAACTCGTCCGAGCTTTCCTAGCTAAATGGTTCCCGCAAAGCAAGAAGTCCGAGCTTTAGGATAAAATTTTCTTCTTCAAGCAACTACCGGGGGAGCACCTACATTAGGCATGGGATCAATTCAAGATATATCTAGTAAGGTTGCCAAATCATGGTTTTTCGGACAACATATTGTTGGAGAAGTTTTATATGGGCTTGGATCCTTTGAACCAACCCATATCCAAAAATGCAGCGGATGGATCTTTTACGGATAAGACATTTACAAGGGTCACACCAATTTTTGACAAGATGGCGGAACATAATCAAGCTTGGCACTCGGAAGACACTACGCGTGGAATAGCATATGGTACTCCCTCCTTGACCAACATGATTAAGGAGAACCACGAGAGATATGAAGTAATTGTCGGGCTTACTACCAACATTAATGTGTTGACCAAGATGTTCATTGAAAGCCAAAGAAAAAAGGTGAATCCTGTAGAAGATGTGCAACCCTTGCCAAAATGAAGAATGCGAGGAAGCAAATTATGTTAACAACTCTCAAGGTGGTTACCAAAGACAATCCTACCAAGGTGCCTGACAAAAAAGTCAATGGAGGACTAACCCCCAAGGGAAAGGCCATCAACAATGGCGAAATGATCAAGTTAGTTCAAATCAAGGTAATTGGAGTAACAACAACAACAACAACTATTCAAATCGAAGTTCAAACCGCTATGTTCCACCAAAAGGGCAATACACTAACTCTTTGCATTGGAAGGAAAGTTATTCAAGTGAGTCCAAATTGGAGAACATGCTTGAACGAGTATTGCAAAATCAAGAAAGAAACGACACTTCAATGAAGATCATGACCGAGCTTGTAGGGTCCCGCATCGAGTCCATACAAAAGTTAGAAATGCAAATGAGAGATCTATCAAGAGAGCAAAATCTGAAGCAAAAGGGCGCTCTCCAAGTGATATTATTGCAAGCCTAAAAGGTAGTGGGAGTGGTCCGACTTCTCATTGTATAGAAATCACAACTCGAAGTGGGAAAATACTTCAAGGAGAGAATGAACAAACGATCGAAGTGGAAGATCTTGAACAAGAGGTTGAGGCACAAGTTGAGTTGCCAATTGTTGTTGAAGTTGAAAAACTCCCAAAGGAAGTGAAAGCTCAAGAAGTGAGCCATGAAGAGGTCAATAAAAAGGTAAAAGAGGCACCAAAAACTCTTTCACCAAATCCGAGACCTCCCCCTCCTTTCCCTCAAAGACTTGCTAAGAGGGTTGATGATAGCAAACTAGAGAAATTCTATGACAGTCTCAAGCAATTATCAGGGAACATTCCATTTATGGAAGCATTTCAAGAGATGTCAGGTTTTGATAAATTCTTGAAGTACTTGATCACCAAGAAGAAAACCACCAGGAATGAAGTGGTGAATGTGACTCATCGGGTTAGTTCCATCATTGCAACAACCATTATTCAAAAGAAAGAAGACCCGAGAGCTTTTACCATTCCATGCATTATTCGGTTGCACAATTTTTGCTAAAGCTCTTTGTGATAATGGGGATAGCATAAAATTAATTCCTCTTGCTATTTACAAGCAAGCGGGGTTAGGTATGCTAAGACTTACAAGTATGAGGTTTCAAATGGCTGATCGTTCAATAAAGGGCCGATGAGGATTGTTGATGATGTTCTTGTGAAAGTGGGAAATTTCCTCCTTCCTGCCGACTTTGTGGTCCTTGATTGTGCTATTGATAAAGAAATCCCTATCATCTTGAGGAGACCATTCCTTGCTACATGAAGAGCACTTATGGATCTAGAACAAAATGAGATCAAGTTCCGAGTTAATGACGAAGAGGTTACCTTTCAAGCGAGTAAGGGTATGAAGTTGCCACATGCATATGAAAGCATCTCCGTCATTGATGTTGTTGATGAGGTAGAAGACGCGATCGAGATGAAGATGGAAGAAGAATTACTTGGTGAGGCTTTGGCGACTATATTGGTAAATTTTGATGGTGAGGACATAGAGGGGTACGTGGAATCGATGAATGCATTAGAAGGACTTGGGTCCTTGTCACAACCCAAAATCCGCTAGTCGTGATGTGTCACGACCCGAAATCCCACCTTCAGGCCGTGATGGTGTCTAACGTTGAACCCGCTAGACAAGCCAAAGTTACTGGTTATTCTAATTTATCCCTTTGTTATTTAGCATTTAAAAAGTGATATACAAGAACAAATAGAAATAAGAACGAAAGAAGTGCAGTTTAACAACTTAATTAAACGGTATTACAAAAATTCTTAATAACAACTCCCAAAATTTGGTGTCACAATCTCATGGACTGTCTATGATTGCTACAGATAAAGAGTCTGAATGAACAAGGTGCTACTGCCTCGGAAATACATAAAGACCGGAAAAGAAGAGAGACAGGAGGTGACGCCAAGGCCTGTGGACACCTGCAGGATTACCTCAGTGTCGCCTGGTGGACTGAAGGATACTCCCTCGATCAATGCCTACTGGGTCTGTCTCCGTAATCTGCACAACATAAAGAAGTGTAGGTGTAGCATTAGTACAATCAAACTCATGTACTGAGTAAGTGCCGAGCCTAACCTCGACGAAGTAGTGATGAGGCTAGGACACGACAAATAATATCACCTGTGCAGTTTAAATAAAATATAACAGAAAATAACCACAAAAATAAACAGCAAGTACAATAATGGGGAAACATGCCGGGGAAGCAAGAGTCTAAATATCAAAAAATAATAACGGGAATTAACAACACGAATTAAATAGTGAAGAGAAACGGCACAACATGTCCCCTCATGCATATTTTTAGCATAACACGGCACGAAATGTCCCCTCGTGCATATATGTATATCATAAACACGACACAGAATGTCCCCTCGTGCATAATAATCATAAACACGGCACAGAATGTCCCCTCGTGCATAAACAACATAAACATGGCACGGAATGTCCCCTCGTGCATAGAACATCACAATCACGGCATAGAATGTCCCCTCGTGAATATATGTATATCATCAACACGGCACAGAATATCCCCTCGTGCATAATAATCATAAACACGGCACGGAATGTCCCCTCGTGCATAAACAACATAAACATGGCACAGAATGTCCCCTCGTACATAACATCATAAAATATGGAACGGAATATCCCCTCGTGCATAATAACATAAAGCAACAGTTGGCATGAAAATCAACAAATAAGAAACCTTGAATGCACGGAATAATCAACATGAATAATAACGTCCCGGCAAGGGACACAACTATAACCAATCCTACACATGTGTATAATCCAACATAATGTTCCTCAACCAATCAACTACTCAAAAATTCCCATAACTAGGAATTTCCACCAAATGAATAGCTATCAAGTTGATATTAAACCCATAAACATAGGTAAAACCAATAAATATCATATAATTGCTAATTCCCGACTCACGGTCATGCTTGAAAACAACATATAGGTACTCGTCACCTCACCTATACATTGAACATGGAATAAGCACATAGCAATTAGGACTCAACACCTATTCCCTCAAGCTAAGGTTAGGCCAAACACTTACCTCGACTCCATGAATCAAAATCTAGCCTCTAGCACCGCTTTTCCTTTTGAACCCGACTCCAAATCAATCTTATCTAGACATAATTGACTCAATAACATCAATAATTGCTTAACAATTCAATTCCAAAGCTTAATTATAGAATTCCCAACGTTCTTTCCAAAAATCTTAAAATCAACCTCGGGCCCGCTTGGTCAAAACACGAGGTTCGGACTAAAACTCGATCATCCATTCACCCACGAGCCCGAATATACAATTTTTTTTGAAATCCGACTCCAAAACAAGGTCAAATTCCCAAATAATCAAAAATCCCTAACTCTACCCAAAACCCCAATTTTCTACCTTTAATTCCATGTTTTAGGCCTATAATCTAACAGATGTTGATGAAAATGGAAGAAAACAAGTTAAAGATCACTTACCTAAGAGATTATGGTGAGGAAATGCTTCAAAATTGCCTAAGAGCTTTGGATAAGAAGGGGTTTATGAAAAAAATGGTGGAATCTCGTGTAAGTGTTATGTTTTGGATCATTTAAATCACCGGGCAAAAATGACCTAGGCGATCGCGACAGGTCTCCTGCGATCGCGTAGAGTACCGGACCTAGACAACTGCGATCGCGAAGAAATGAGTGCGATCGCGGAGAGTACTAGACAATCACCCTCGCGATCGCGACCAAACGACCGCGTTCGCGTAGAGTGATATGCTAGCCAGCCCCCAGATCCCTTTAACGCTATGCGATCACGTGAGGCCCCTCGCGGTCATATAGAGCACTACCCCCCAGGTTCCACGATTGCGTCCTAGGCCCTGCGTTCACATAGGGTAATTTCCTAACCCCCAGCCATAAGAACATCGCGATCGCGTGAATTATACCGCGATCGCGAAGGTTAAATCAAAGGACACCAGAAACAACAGTAACAACAGATTTTTCTAAGCCTAAATCACCCCGACGCCTACCCGAAACTCACCCGAGCCCTCAGGGCCCAAAATCAAATATGCACACAACCTCAAAAACATCATACGAACTTATTCGTGTAATTAAACCACAAAATAACATCATAAACATCGAATTAAACCTCAAAACCAATGAAATACCTTTAAACTTCCAAAACTTCTAAATTTCCCATTTTCGATCCAAATCACGCCAAACTAGGTCCGTTTCTTACCAAATTTCACAGATAATACATAATATTGAACCTGTTCTGGGCTCCAGAACCATAATACGGACACGATATCACATGTTTCACATGAAATCTCATTTTCAAAAACCTTTATCTTTTTCAAACACAATTTTCTTTAAAAATTTATTTCTCGGACGCGGGACCTCAAAATTCGATCCTGGACATACGCCTAAGTCCCACATTTTCCTACGGACCCTCCGGGACCGTCAAATCATGGGTCCGGGTCCGTTTACCAAAAAGGTTTACCAAAGTCAACTTTATTCAAATAATAATTATATAAGATCATCATTTTATCAATTTTCCACATAACGGTTTCTTGGCTACGCGTCCGGGCTGCGCACGCACATCGAGGTGACATAAAAGGAGGTTTTCACAACCTCGAAACACATATTTAACTAAAATTACACGGGATGACCTTTTGGATCATCACATGATGGCACCTAACCCAACCCGCTAGGTAAGCCAACTAATAGCTATCAAATTCCAATAATTTTAACAAGTCAATTAAACATAATAAGTTATCTGAATCTATTACATTACCCAAGGACTGATGTACAAATCATGAGCTTCCAAGAATAGAGTTTACAAAGCGAAAATGAAATAAATACACAGTCTATTTGAAAAGCACATAAACGGCACAATTTAATCTAAGGCTACCCCGAACAACAGAGGCAGCTACAACATGGACGCAAGTGCATCTTCAAGTCCAACAACTCTCAAACACAGTGACAACTACAAATAACATATGCACACAATATGCAGAAGTGTAGTATCAGTACAACCGACCTCATCTACTGAGTAAGTAATAAACCTAACCTTAGGTTGAAAGTAGTGACGAGCTAACACCGGATCGGGTCCAACACCAATATTTTCACACGAGTTCATAATAGCACAAATGCAAGTATAAAGGAGTACCTCAGAAGTAAAAAATACTCAACTCGTTCACAGTTCCAGTAAATAGGTATGCTTTTCAAGTATTTTAGTAAAAATTCAATTCTTCTGCCAAAAATGAAAAAAATACGGGTAAGTTTGAAAACTGTAATTTTTCCTCAAAATACTTTCGCCGATAAGTGAGAAGTTTCATTTTCTTTCCAAATAACGAGTATAAAATCCCTCTCTATTCCCACATATAAATGTGTGTAAAAACCATGAATGACCTGATACCGTACAACACGAGGAAAAATGCATCTCTATGCATGTATGTCATGTATGCATGCCAGTGCCATGTATCCCAGAGATGAATCATGTACTCACACTCTCAGAGTACTCAATTCCACTATTTCACTCTTTCCACTCATCATGCTCAACCACTCGGTACTGTATATGGCCCATACGACCCAGGGAAATCCATCCCGGAACATATACAACACTGACTATAAATCATCCAGTACCGAGGAAAAAGGGCAATCCAACCCTGTGGAAAAATCCATCTCCAGATATCAAATGCTTCGGAAAAATCCATCCCTTTATAATATCATCCGCGCTCACTAGGGGTGTGTACAGACTCTGGAGGGGCTCCTACAACCCAAACACTATCATAAAATCAGTATAACCACTGCGACGTGCAACCCGACCCCATAACTATCACTCATAATCAGGCTCCCAACCTCACTCAGTCATCAATCTCTCCAGTCTCACTCACAGGCTCACAATATCATGAAACTAGCCCAACAACAATGATATGATGTAACAATAAACAACACTAAGACTGAGATATGATATAATTGTATGAATATGATTGAGTATAAAATATCAATGAAATCAATGAATGACCGCAAGAAACAACCACTAAGGGTCCTATCAATATCAGCATAAAAGCCTAAACATGATATTAACATGATTGGTAACTCAAATACTTTATCACATGGTGGAATAAAAAATATCAACAAAATAAGGCCAGTATGCAGTTCCATGGGAAGAACCGAGTCCCAATTCACAAGGTGCACGCCCACACGCTCGTCACCTAGCATGTGTGTCACCTCAATACCAATCACATACACGTATTGCGGGGTTTCATTCCCTCAACACTAAGTTTAGAAGAGTTACTTACCTCGAACAAGCCAATACCAATGCCGAGCAGGCCAAGCGATGCTCCAAAGATGCCATCCCCCACGTTCCGACCTCCGAACGGCTCGAAACTGACCAATAACAATTCAAACGCATCAAATAATGCCAAAGGAACCAATCCTGATCATAAAAGATCAGATCTTGAATCAAAGACCAAAATCGGCCCAAAATCCCAACTCGATACCACACCTCGGAACCCGACAAACTCTCGAAACCCGACAACCCATTCAATTTCGAGTCCAACCATACTAGTTTCACTCAAATCCAACTCCAATTCGGTATTCAAATCCCACAAATTCATTTTATGAACTTTCCAAATTTGTCCCCAAATTTCAACCTCAATGTACTAATTGAATGATGAAATCAGTGATATATTCATGTATATTAACCAAATCGAGTTAGAATCACTTACCCCGATAAATTTCTTGAAAAAAACTCATGAAAAATCGCCACAAATCGAGCTCCCTAGGTCCAAAATATAAAATAGTGCCCTAAATCCCGTATATATAGTGCACCCGGTGGTCTCCACTATGCAGTCCGCGAAAATCCAGGTGCTGCCATGAAAATCCAAGCCCCTGAGGTCACAAAAAAGTGGTGCGGCCGCACTTTTGCTGGCCACACTGGCAGTCCTTAGTACTTTGGACATAACTTTCTCTACAGATGTCCAAATGATGATTTTTTTATCTTTCTGGAAACTAGTCCTAAAGCTCAAAATTCCTTTTAGATCAAAAGATATAAGCTTCTGAAGTCGGACCAGTGGATCTTTAGTTATCCCCTAGAGTGCGGCCGCAAGTCCGCGAAATTTTGCTGAGGTCCACGTTTCCACGGCACCATAATCATGCCAGAGTTCCGGGAATGCCCGGACTCGCTCAAAACTCACTTGAAACACACCCGAGGCCTCCAAGACCTCAATCAAAGGTACCATCAAGTCCTAAAATACCATACCAACTCAATTCAGCTCTCGAATCACATCAAACAATAACATAAACATGTATCGCACAACAATTCAATCTTAATGGACCGAGATCGATAAATCAATAGTAAAAACTTGGTCAAACCTTTCATATTTAAATCTCCTAGATGAATATGATTCCACCATATCAATCTAGAATAACCTTAAAACCAAAATCGACGATTCACATAAGTTATAATACATCACCTAGAGCTACTCATTCCCTCAAAAAACCGAGCGAAGTGTACAAATGTTCAAAATGACCGGTCGGGTTGTTACCGTCCTACACTAATGCACCAAAGAAACTTTCTCTTGACTTAGAGAATAGAGTCACTCCTCCCTCCAAACCTTCAATTATTGAGCCGCCACAACTTGAGCTCAAGCCACTTCCATCGCACTTAAGGTATAAATTTCTTGGCTCTAATGACACTTTACCGGTAATTGTTTCTTCTTTGTTGAATGATGTGCATGTAGATCATTTGTTGAATATCCTAAGGGAGCACAAACAGGCCACTGGGTGGACAATAGTGGACATCCGAGAGATTACCGCTGAAATTTGTGAGAACAAGATACAATTGGAGCAAGAGCGAAAACCTAGCATGGTGCATCAAAAAGTTTAAACCCTTCCATGCAAGAAGTGGTGAAGAAGAAATCATCAAATGGTTAGATGCCGGGGTAGTCTACCCCATTGCCGATACTTCTTGGGCGAGTCCGCTGCAATGTGTGCCAATGAAATGAGGCATGACCGTGATTAAAAATGACAAAAATGAGCTCATACCAACGAGAACAGTGATCGGGTGGAGAGTTTGCATGGATTATCGGAAGCTCAACAATGGTACTTGCAAAGACCATTTCCCTATGCATTTTATTGATCAAATGCTTGATCGGCTAGTGGGAAGTTCATTCTATTGCTTCTTGGATGGGTATTCCGGCTATAACCTAATCAATAGCGCCTTCGAAGATCAAGAGAAAACAACATTCACATGCCTGTAGGGGACCTATGCCTTCAGTCGTATGCCGTTTGGGCTATGCAATGGCCCGACTACCTTTCAATGGTGCATAATGTCAATCTTCTCAGACATGGTGGAAGATTTCCTAGAGGTGCTTATGGATGACACCTTTGAGCATTATCTTGACAACCTTAGAAAACAACAACAACAACAACAACAACAAACCCAGTATGTTCCCACCAGGTGGTGTCTGGGGAGGGTACCCCTACCTAACAGGTAGAGAGGATGTTTCCAATAGGTCCTCGGATCATGAAGGGTAATAAGAATAAGTGAATAGCAAGAAAATAAGAAAGAGGGAAAAGAAAAGAAAAGAAAAAGGGAGAGATAAAGGATAAGTAGTACCAAATACTAACAACAAGGGATACGATAGCTGAGGTGAACAAAACCACATAACGTAATAAAAATCTAAGAATATGAAGGGACATGCGTTCTAGTAAGACTATCAGTGAGCAACTAAAAACTACCCACTAACCCTCAACCTTAATCCTCGACCTCCACACCCTTCCTATCAAGGGTCATGTCCTCAGTAAGCTGAAGCAGTTCCATGTCCTGTCTAATCAACTCTCCTCAGTACTTCTTAGGCCTAGCTCGACCTCTTCTCAAACTCGCCATGGCCAAGCTCTCACACCTCCTAACAGGGGCATCAATGTTTCTTTTCTTAACATGTTCGAACCATCTCAACCTCGACTCCTGCATCTTGTCCTCCAAGGAGGCTACATCCACTCTGTCTCGAATAACTTCATTCTTAATCTTATCTCTCCTCGTACACCCACACACCCATCTCAACATCCTCATCTCTGCTATTTTCATCTTCTTTACGTGGGAGTTCTTGACTGGCCAACATCAGCCCCATACAACATAACCGGTCGAACCACCACTATATAAAACTTTCCCTTAAGTCTTAGCGGAACGTTCTTATCACATAAAACAATGGAAGCGAGCCTCCACTTCATCTATCCTGCTCTGATGTGATGTGCGAAACATTCGTCAATCTCCCCTTCACATTGGATAATAGACCTGGGATACTTAAAACTCGCTCTCTTGGGGTTAACTCGAGCATCATGCTTTACCTCTACGTCTGCTTCATGGGTCCCATCACAGAATTTGCACTCCAAGTATTCTATTTTGGTTCTACACAATTTGAAACCTTTAGACTCAAAGATTCTTACAAACCTTAGACAAGTGCTCAAAAGATGTGAAGAAACAAACCTTGTGCTAAACTGGGAAAAGCGCCACTTTATAGTGGCTGAGGGCATTGTTTTGGGCAACAAAACTTCCAAACAAGGCATAGAGGTTGACGGGACAAATATCGAATTCGTTTCCAAGCTTCCTCCCCCACTTCAGTAAAAGGTGTCCGAAGCGTTTTGGGGCATACCGGTTTCTATAGGCATTTTTTCAAGGACTTTACCAAAATTACAAATACCATGTGCAAGCTCATTGAAAAGGATACAAAGTTTGTATTTGTTGAGAAGTGTCTCAAAGCTTTTGAGGAATTGAAAGAAAAGCTCACCACATCACCTATTATTGTCACACCTGATTGGTCCTTTCCATTTGAAATCATGTGTGACGCCATGGTGTAGCTATTGGGGCGGTACTTGGTGAATGGCATAAAAAAATCCTTCATCCTATCTACTATGCAAGCAAGACACTCAATGGCGCTCAAATGAATTACAGTGTGACTGAGCAACAGTTGCTTACCATTATCTATGATTTAAAAAAATTCTAGGCATATTGTTGGGGTCCAAAGTGATAGTTTACATTGATCATGCTACTCTCCGCCATCTTATGGAGAAGAAGGATGCCAAACCAAGATTGGTTAGGTGGGTCCTTTTGTTGCAAGAGTTTGACTTTAAAGTCAAGGATCAGAAAGGGACAGAAAATCAAGTTGCAGATTCACCTATCTAGGCTTGAAAAGGTAGGGAGACCGAAAGAAGTCCTTGAAATTAATGATACCTTTCCAGATGAGCACATATTGGCATTGTCTAGCACATTTGCTCTGTGGTATGCCGACATAACTAAATTTTTGGTTAATGACCTTATTCCCGATGGATTGGAAGCCTATCAAAAGAAAAAGTTCTTGGTGGAGTGTAGGCAATACTATTGGGAGGAACCCTTTTTGTTCCGTATTTTTGCGGACAACATCATTCGGCGACGTGTTCTGGAAGATAAGGTAATTCCAATTCTCAAGGCAAGCCATGACTCCCCGGTTGGGGGCCATCATAGAGGAAATCGTACGTCAGCAAAATTTCTTGAATACGGCTACTATTGGCCATCGATCTACCAAGATGCAAATCAAATGGTCAAGGCATGTGATCAATGTCAAAAACAAGGGTCAATTTCTAAAAGACATGAGATGCCTATGAGCTTTGTAATGGAGGTCGAGATCTTTGATGTGTGGGGGATAGACTTCATGTGTTACACCCCGCAATTTTACGTCAATATTACGTCCCGTAGTATTACATTACAGTGATGTTACGCTTCGCAGTGATAAGTTATGACGATGTTGCACCCTGCAGTAATGTACGTTAAATTTGTCATAAGGTAATTGACATCAGTCAAAGGAAAAGATTATTTGGTGATTATAAGGATTATAAGTGATGAGTAGATTCTTGAAGGTAAGAGGGCAAGTCATATCGAAGAAAATAAATTTTTGTCGAAGTTTGACATTTAAAAAAAAAAAAAATGGCCCGAGCTAAAATACCCTATATTGATTGACTAGTACCATACAAGGTATTACATTGCTGTGATAGCAAGGTGTATAAAGTATGTTAAAAGTAAGTAGTATTTTAAATAAGTTGAGATAATTCTTAATTAAGTGGGTAATTAGTTAATTATTGGATAAGTGAGGACTTACCAATTTAATTAAGGGAGTGGTAATTAATTAAAATATTTTGAATAAAGTTTACCCCCAAACGTGGCAGCCCTATATGACTTTGATGATGAGTCTTAAATCACAAGACTAGGTGGCATATGTTAGGGAGTTTGGTGGCTAGTCATCATAAATGGGGCCTACTCTCTTTGATAAAAGAAAGCATCATCATTGTAGAAAAATGTCCCTGCCAACGTGAAATTTATGTATTCATGAAGATTCCATATGAATTTACACTACCAATCTAACCAACAAATACTTTGGCATTGAAGATACTACTAGCACTATATTAAGATGAACCAGTAAGTTAAGCGTGACTTACAAAATACTTATAGATTTGTGGTTGATTAATGTTCTAAATGATACTATGGTGCTTGAAACAAACTCTCATAAATTAGTGACTCGGTGAGGATTTGGGAAAACAACATTCTCTCAAAGTTCTAGTAAAGGTCTTCAAAAGGCTGAAATTTCATACATATTAAGTAGTATTTCTGAAAGAACAACGCCAGTAAAAAGTCCAATGTGAAGTTCCCTGAAATGCTACAAGATATTATGTGAAATGTAAATTTCAAAGAAAGCCGGTACAATCTTTCTCAAGAATATTATACGAATTTTTCCCTACTTCGATTCGCCGTTTCATGTTTTCGCAAAAGAGAATCGATTCAGGTATATTAAGGCTATCCCTTATTTCTTTTGGCATGGTCCAAATTATACTGAAGAAACGAGAAAATACACAGTTTCTATAAATTACTCTATTCATAGAAATAGTAGCGGTGTCTATATTCTTGATTCCCCATGAGAATTATTATTATTTTCTGTTCATGGGTCTCAGAATAATACGCAGTTGGAAAAGTTATCCGGAAAGAATATTGAGATTATTACGTACTTTTCATGCATTTCATATATGTGCATTGACCCATGACCAGATGGCGTTATATACGCGTATATATATAAATATATGTATATCGGATATGGGAAAAGGTTATGGCGTTATATACGCACCACCACCTGATCAGCTGTTATATGATGATGATGTTGCCCATAGTGGCTGAAATATGATTCAAATGATGTTATATACGCGTATATATGTATGTATATTCAAACGACGCTATATAAACGTATGTATGTATGTATATATATGTATATGGGATATGGGAAAGGTTATGGCATTATATACGCACCACCATCTGATCAGTTGGTATACGATGATGATTTTGCCCACAGTGGCCGATATGATATGATGGGATTCCCTAAGAGGCTGATGATGTTATGAAACATGTACCCATGCACAACATGACATTCATACACATATGCACGACGCTAAAAGTAATTTATGATTTACAATGTTATTCAGACTTACAGGTTGAGTCATGTACTCTATATGTCATCCATGTCTCTTATGTATTTATTTATGTGCCTTACATACTCGGTACATTATTGGTATTGACATCCCTTTTTTCTTGGGACGTTGCGTTTCATGCCCGCAGGTTCTGATAGACAGGTCGAGATCCCTCCAAGTAGGCTATCAGCTCAACAGAAGATGTTGGTGCACTCCATTTGCTTCAGAGTTGCTCATTGGTTAGTAGATGTTGGTGCACTCCATTTTCTTTGGAGTTGCTCGTTGGTTAGTATGATTTAGACACATATTGTTTGGTAAGGCGAGACTCTGTCCCGACCTTTATGATATTTATGTACTCTTAGAGGCTTGTAGACATATGTCGTGTATATAAAGAATTGTACGGCCTGGCCGTCCTATGTTTTAAGTTTATAAAGGATTATGTTGGCCTATTAGGCCCATATGTCATGTGTATGTAATGATGTAATATGAAAGATACATTATATTGGTACTCGGTTGGGTAAGGTACCGGGTGCCCGTCGCGGCCCACCGGTTTGGGTCGTAACAGAAGTGGTATCAGAGCAGTTCTGTCCTAGGGAGTCTACAAGCCGTGTCTAGTAGAGTCTCGTTTATGGGTGTGTCGTGCACCACACTTATAAGCAGGAGGCTACAGGGCATTTAAGACTGTCACTCTTTCTTCTTACTCTAGATCATGTGGTAGAGCTCATTTATAAGAATTTAAGTCCCGAACTTCTATTTTTATTCGTAATAAGACAATGCCTACGTTCAGAAAGATGATTGATAAGAGATATAGCTGTGGAAGTGTTGAATTAGAGGTACTCGACTTTGTATCATTCTTATGAAAGTAAATGTGAGATCTTCAGCAAATCATGTGCGTACTGAAAGGTGTAAGCCTCTTGATAAGAAGCCTTAAGGCAAGAATGCCTATCCACCTTTATGATGAAAGAACATGAGAGATTAAGAAGATAAATACAAGTTTCAACAAGCAAAAGAAGCAAGATAAAGAAGGGAATGAGGCGCCCAGTCAACAAAGGTTAACGTTGTTTATAATTTAGGCAGAGGAATGTAAGCTTTTTGAGTTATATTCAATAGTAGAGGTATATACAATTGGTCGCACCCATTCCAGATATGCCCTATGGGGGTTATCAGAAGTAGTATAAGAAGATATGATGGGTGAATTGGTTGCGTCAGTTGACATTTCCGAAGGGTATTACAAATGTTCCAATAGATCTTCTTGTGAGACACCCAGATGGTGCACTCTAGAATATTATGATTAGATGTGAATACTAGCATTCAGAAGATAGGCACTGAAAGCCTGGATGGGATTACCTTAAGTGTGGCTCTCATCCCTAGTAGAGCGAGGATGTTGAGCAACCTAGAGAGTCGATGAATGAAGTAAGGAAAGCTAAAAGCGAAAGAATGTCGTGTTGAAGTTTTCATAAGAAAGGGGATATGCAGAAATATTAGGAGAGTAATGATAAAAGAGATAAGGAAGCATTATTAATAAGGTATGATAAATGGATAGAGACGGTAGAAAAAAAAGAAAAAAAGAAGAAGAAGAAATGACAGTATTACACAGTCTAGTCAAGTGAATGAAGAGACGAGAGCTGACAGGCCTTAAGACAACGAAAGAGTATAGGCCATAAGGTTATATCCTCATTTCGAGAAATAAATTTGTAACTCCAACGCGATTACCAGAGGGGAGAGTTAATCCCTAGAGTAATAGAAATCAGTATGGACTGGCAAACAAGATAAACTAAAAATGAATTAGGGACTGAGTGATTTGGTAGTAGTCAGCATCATAAGAATTTCAGATCACATTCCGGCAATAATAGGACGGACCACAGAAGAAGATTCATGATGAATTCAGAGAATTGTCATCCAGGAAGACGCTTTCTAAAGCAAGAAATGTGAGCAAAGTTAAGCTTGAGGGACTGTGTGTGCCGGTTACGCTAGGTGTCTCCCCCATTAGTAAGGAATTTTTTTATCCTTGGCACAGAAGGATTGCCGCAAGGTGAGTAAGGGTCATCGCCAAAGATGAAGAGGTAAAACACCTATAGGTAGATCGTTGTAGCTCGAAATCTTAGCACTCCCCTAAAGGGGGGAATATGGAGTGATGTGGCATGAAATCAGATTTAAGTGGTTCTGGTAGCTATGAAATGGTAAAGGAAGAATTCAATAAAAATAAGAAAAGGATGAGATTGCACGTATTCAAATCCTATAGATATGTTATGATTCCAGAACATTGTGTAAACATAACGTCAAGGAGAGGAAGTGAAGGTTCCTGCTCGAGATGTTATTGATAAATAAGGAGCCAGTATGAGACGTAAGTTGACACAAAGGAAATAACCCAAGAAAGATTACGCCAAATATTTCTATGAGAATGGACCAATGATTAGTTAGTATTTGATTCAGGAAGAGCCTAGTTATGGTTAGATAAGAAGATAATGACAAATCAATAGATCGTGCAAGATAAACAGAGTGAACCCCAACATGGGGAATTTAGTCTTGCAGATATGGCATCGTGACCTTGAGAAATATTCAGATAGAAGTTGAGGTATTTAAAGATACCGTATTAGTGTTATGGGAAGACAATCAAAACTTCAATTCAGAAGCAACCCTACAAGCACAAAATGTGGAGGTAAGTAACTAAGGGATTTTATAGGTGAGTACGAACATCAAGAATTCCATTGGGTATACGATGTAATAAGCTCGCAGCTTTACTAGAGCGGTATCCCTAAGTATTAGAACAAAAGATTTGCTAAGAAAATAAGGAAGAAGGCTCCAACCTAAGCTCAGTAACCTAAAGAGGGAATGATCTTATACAAGAGTCTCACAACGACATTGTACGCACCCCATCAGAAGGTGGCACCTATCGTAGCTAATGAATGGGAAGTAAAATAAAAAGTAATACTCGAGATCATATGAGTTGCAAAAAAAATTTTGGCATGCATTGGAACTAAGATAAGCTAAGTATACACGCAACCAAGGGGCAGAAAGACCAGCAAAAGTAATAGCTTACGTTAAAGAAAGCTGAGAAGGAAAAAAATGAATTATTCAATCAATGGTCCCGAGCTGGTGATGTTATGAACGCACTTAAGAGTTTGGAGTTTTATACCTGCAACATATACAACCGTAGAAGATTCTGGTATACGTTAAAAGAAAGAATTGAGCCCGAGCCATAGACGAATGATTGAATTGTTAAAGGATTATATCATGAATATCCCTCAGCGCCTGTGGAAGGATAAAGTAACACCATAAGCCGCAGATCGGAAGACAACTTAAGCATTAAGGCTGATCAAAAGGAGAAGGAAACTAAAGAGTTACATAAACAAAGTAAATTAGGAGTCTGCTTATTGGACCAAAGAAGTTATAGACATCGTGATTAAGAACATTCCAGAATCACTGTTAATATTAGAGATACAAGAGAGACAATACAGTAGCTATATACTATAATATCTCTATAATAAAGTCGGTTAAAAAAGTACCATCTTCATAAGAAGTCGATATGAAGCCTTATTGGATATACACCAGAGGTGAAAGTATTATAATAGAGCTTCAAGTTAAGGACGTGAATTATACCTATGTGGATGGGAGGTCATGAAAGAGATAAAAAAATACGATGCTTGATTTTAAGGTAAGTAAGGTAAAGGTGAAAAATGTACAAGATACTCAAAGGCAAAAGATTGTGAATAGTCCATGCTTTGGATATAAGGCTAGAAGCACTAGGATTCAATATCCAAGAATGATAGCAGCGTCGTCAGTGGCATATCTTCCAGCCTATGGTTTCTAAGTACCGAAAGGTCTAATTAGAGAGTAAAAGAAGAGTTACAGACTATGCGATATCTTTCTTGATGTCCCATAAGCATAAGGAAATCGGTCGCAAGCTAAAATATAATAGAACGACAAGGTTTTAGAGAGACAAGAGTAGGGATAAGAAGAAGGCAAGTGAGAAGGTGATGAAAATAGATAAGTCCTCGGAACTAAGCCCATGAAAACAAAGGAGCTGATGGTTTCTCTAAGTTATTGAAAGCTCAGCATAGCCTAAACGAACTAAAAAAAGTCTAAGACTAATAGCATTTACAAGAAATGGAATGTTGCCCTAGTAGTAGAATGAGGGTGTAATTGTGATAAATAAAGGATGACATTTGGGCCTTCAATTGGGTAATGAGTTCATGAATTGTATAGAATTGAAATACCCACATAAGGAGAATCACATTGGGATGACTATGATATGAGATAGGGTTATGGAAGTTGTGACGACTCAAAGGGTCATCACCTATGTTATTACCCATCCTATACTTTTGATGCCTTGAAAACCTCATTTGTATTGGCCTCGATTTTCGTGCGCAATCCGAGCGCGTAGCCGGACAGCTTAAATATCAGATTCTATGAAAAATGCTAAGATTTGATATTAAAATGAATAAATTTGACTTCGATCAACATTTTAGGTAAACGGACCCGTACCCGGACCCGGACCCGGACCCGGACCCGTGATTTGATGGTCCCGAAGGGTCCGTAAGAAAATATGGAACTTGGGCTTATGCCCGAAATCGAATTCCGAGGTCCCAAGCCCGAGAAATCAATTTTTGAGTAAAATTGTTTTTTTGAAAATATTTAAGGAAATTGAAAATGAAATCTGATTAGAAAGTAATGGTATCGGGCCCGTATTTTTGTTCCGGTGCCCGATACAAGTCTTATATATGGTTTAAGCACTTTCTGTAAAGTTTGGTTGAAATCGGATTTCGTTTGATGTGTTTCAGACTTAAAAATGGAAAACTTGATGTTTTATGAAATTTGATAGGATTCATGGATTGTGAGGTCTTGATCACACGGGAAAGTTCGTAGGAGGTTGTATGAGTAATATGTGAAATTTGGTATCGTTCCGAGATGTATAGGTCAGTTCGGCACGTTGTTAGCGAAGTTAGAAAACTTAAAATTCCTAAGTTTGGTTCTTGAAGTTTCGGGGTATGATTTCGAGTTTTAGCGTTGTTTTGAGTGTTCCAAAGGCTAGAGCGAGTCCGTATTATAATTTGGGACTTGTTGGTATATTTGGATTAGGGCTCGGGTAGGCCCAGGTGCCTTCCGGGCACCTAACGGGGCTAAAAACCAGCAAACTCAGCTGCTGGTGCACCTACTTTGGTCTGACCGAGGTGCGGTTTCCCAGCATCGCAGGTGCGAGACCGCAAGTGCGGTCCTAGGCATAGCAGGTGCGATCACTAGTGGCCTGGCTAGCCATCGTAGGTGCGTCGCATTTCTCGCAGGAGCAAGACCGCAGGTGTGGTCTCCCCTTTCGCAGGTGCGATCACAGACCCCCCTAGCCCAATTCCGCAAGTGCGAGGTTTTTCTCGCAAATGCGAGACCGCAGGTGCAGTCCCAGCCATCGCAGGTGCGATCACTGTTCAGGCAGTGAGTTTAAGTACGGGTTTTAAACCCATTTCTCTGATTTTTAACCTTCTTCCTTAGGAGAATTCCACCATTTTTAAGAGCTTTCGACCAGGTCTTGTGAGGTAAGTAATTTCCACCCATAAATTTGTTTCATGCATGTATCTTAGCCTAATTAACTACACAAATTAGTCCAAAAATTCAAGAAATTGGTTAGTAACCTAGAACTTGTAATCACGTTAGAATTTTCTGTGAATTGGCCATGAAATCAAGAAAAATCGTATATTTATGATCCTTAGGCCTCGGGTGAGTGTTTCCTTCTTGAGTTTCGAGAATCCGAGCGAGCGGGCCCGGGGTCGAATTTTGATAAATTTGAAAGAATGCTAGGAAATGGATAATTAGGCCAATTAATTGAATCTTTGAATCCTTATTGATATACTTGAGTTGATTATGCCTAGATAATACCATTCCGGAGTCGAATTCTTAAGGAAAGGCAGTGTTAGAGGGTTGATTGCTATATTTTGGACACGAGGTAAGTGTTCGGTCTAACCTTAGCTTGAGGGAATAGGAGTTGAGTATAATTTACTACTTGCTAATTGTCAAATACGATGTATAGGCATGGTGACGAGTATCTATACATTGGTGTCTAGCATGACCGTGAGTCCTTATATTGTTAATATTCTGATTTTGTGGTAATTTCCCTGCTTAATTGATGATTTCTATATGTTGTGAAGAATATCTGAAGGGAATCATATTTTGTAAACTTTGTTGGAGCATTGGCTCAAATTGTAATGAATAATGAAGAAATATGAGTTGTTATGTCCTTGGAGCATTAGCTCAAATTGTGAAACGAATAATGAAGAAATATGAGATATTAAATCCTTTGGAGCATTGGCTCAAGTGATAGAATAAATCATGGAAATGAAAGTAAAATAAAGAGAAAGAGTTATTGAAATATACCCTTGCCGGGATTTAATTGTTTAATTGATGTTACTCTTGCCGGGATTTAATTGTTTAATTAATGCTCCCTTGCCGGGATTCCTATATCTATTCTATTTACTTCCTTGCCCTTGGTTGTGATTGCTGTTTGGGTGAGGAAGAGTGTTAAAGCACGAAGGGTGATGCCGTGCACTTGTTGGTGAGAATGAGAGTAAAGCACGAAGGGTGATGCCGTGCATTGTTTGGTATTGTCTCCCTTGCTGGGATGTTGAGATATCTGTTGTTGTTCCCTTGCCGGGATTTCTATTTCTATTATGTTTACTTGTTTGCCCTTGTTTGTGATTGTTGTTTGGGTGAGGAAGAGTGTTAAAGCGCGAAGGGTGATGACGTGCATTGTATGACATTGTGAGGAAAGAATGTAAAGCACGAAGGGTGATGCCGTGTCGTACGATGTACCATTCCGTATCATATTCATTAATTATATAGTGAGGAAAGAGAGTAAAAGCATGAAGGGTGATGCCGTGCCATGATTTACATTGTTTTCATTATACATTGCATAGTGAGGAAATAGAGTAAAATCACGAAAGGTGATGCCGTGCCATGATTTACATTGATTACATTATACATTGCATAGTGAGGAAAGAGAGTAAAAGCACGAAGGGTGATGTCGTGCCATGATTTACATTGATTATATTATACATTGCATAGTGAGGACGAAAGTAAAAACACGAAGGGTGATGCCGTGCAAGTTTGTTATATTGGGGATGGATTGGTTGTCGCCGTATCATGCCATCTTGGATTGTCATGCCAAGACGGTAACCTTAGCCTTGCCAGATTTTCCCCGTTTGGAGTGGAAAGGAACTCCTGGTCATTCTACCCGTAGTGTTATTTCGTACGTGAAGGCTCGGCGCATGGTCGAGAAGGGGTGTTTGGCTTATTTGGCTCATGTGCGTGATTCTAGTGTTGAGGTTCCCTCTATTGATTCGGTGCCCGTGGTTCGTGAGTTTCCTGAAGTTTTCCCTTCAGACCTGCTGGGGATGCCACCCGACAGGGACATTGATTTATGCATTGATCTGGCTCTGGGCACCCAGCCCATTTCTATTTCGCCGTATCGAATGGCCCCGCCAGAGTTGAAAGAGTTGAAGGAACAGTTACAGGATTTGCTTGGGAAGGGTTTCATTAGACCCGGTGTTTCCCCTTAGGGTGCTCTAGTGTTGTTTGTGAAGAAAAATGATGGTTTGATGAGGGTGTGCATTGATTGCCGGCAACTGAACAAGGTTACAATCAAGAATAAGTATCCACTGCCGAAGATTGATGATTTATTCGATCAGCTTCAGGGTGCCAGGGTATTTTCGAAGATAGACTTGAGATCTGGCTACCATCAGTTGAGGATTAGGGCATCCGATGTCCCTAAGACAACTTTCCGCACTTGGTACAAACATTACGAGTTCTTAGTCATGTGGTTTGGGTTGAAAAATGCTCTAGCAGATTTTATTGACTTGATGAACCGAGTGTTCAGGCCTTATTTGGACTCGTTCGTGATAGTCTTCATTGATGATATATTGATATACTCCCGCAGTCAGGAGGAGCACGAGCAGCATCTCAGACTGTTTCTTCAGACTCTGAAGGATAGTCAGCTTTATGCAAAGTTTTCGAAGTGGGAGTTCTGGTTGAGTTTAGTAACTTTCCTGGGTCATGTCATGTTAGCAGAGGGTATTCAGGTTGACTCGAAGAAGATTGAGGAAGTCAAGAACTGTCCTAGACCAGCATCAGCTACAGAGATTCGGAGTTTCTTGGGATTAGCAAGCTATTATCGTCGGTTCGTGGAGGGGTTCTCATCCACTGCAACCCCAATGACCAGGTTGACCCAGAAGGGTGCCCAGTTCAGATGGTCGGACGAGTGTGAGGCGAGCTTTCAGAGACTCAAGACACCTCTGACTACGACACCGGTATTGGTTTTGCCAACAGGTTCAGGGCCTTATACAGCCTATTGCGATGCTTCCCATATTGGGCTTGGTGCAGTATTGATGCAGGATGGCAAGGTCATTGCTTATGCTTCGAGGCAGTTGAAAATTCATGAGAAGAACTATCCAGTGCATGATTTGGATTTGGAAGCCATCGTCCACACATTGAAGATTTGGAGACACTACCTGTATGGCGTGGCGTGTGAGGTGTTCACTGATCATAAGAGTCTTCAATACTTGTTCAAGCAAAAGGAGTTGAATTTGAGGTAGAGAAGATGGTTCGAGCTGTTGAAGGATTATGATATTACCATATTATATCACTCGGGGAAGGCCAATGTGGTGGCCGATGCTTTGAGTAGGAAGTCAACTAGTATGGGCAGTCTTGCTTTTATTTCGGTCACTCAGAGGCTTCTTGCTTTGGATGTTCAGGCTTTGGACAATCGATTTGTGAGCTTGGATATTTCTGAGCCTAGTCGAGTATTGTCTTGTACGGTCGCTCGTTCTTCATTATTGGAGCATATCCGTGATCGGCAGCTTGATGATCCCCATTTGTGTGTCCTTAGGGACACGGTGCAGCGCGGAGGTGCCAAGCAGGTGAACTTAGATGATGATGATGTTTTGAGATTACAGGGGCGAGCTTGTGTGCCCAATGTTGATGGGATTCGAAATTTGATTTTAGAAGAGGCCTATAGTTCCCGGTACTCTATTCACCCGGGCGCCACGAAGATGTATCTGGATTTGCAGCAACATTACTGGTGGCATAGAATGAAGAAGGAAATTGTGGCATATGTGGCGCGGTGTTTGAATTGTCAACAGGTTAAGTATGAGCATCAGAGGCCTAGTGGTTTATATCAGAGGATTGAGCTTCCCGAGTGGAAGTGGGAGAGGATCACTATGGACTTCGTTACTGGACTCCCGTTGACCCAGAAGAAGTTTGATGCAGTTTGGGTCATTGTTGATAGGCTGACCAAGTCAACGCATTTCATTCATGTGGTAGTCTCATATTCATCCGAGAGGTTAGCTGAGATCTATATCCGGGAGATTGTTCTCCTTCATGGTGTGCCAGTATCTATCATTTCGGACCGGGGTGCGCAGTTTACCTCGCATTTCTGGGGAGCAGTTCAGCGAGAGTTAGGAACCCAGGTGGAGTTGAGCACAACATTTCATCCTCAGACGGATGGGCAGTCCGAGCGGGCTATTCAGATATTGGAGGATATGCTCCGAGCTTGTGTTATTGACTTTGGAGGATCATGGGATCAGTTCTTGCCTTTAGCAGAGTTTGCCTACAACAACAGCTACCAGTCGAGTACCTAGATGGCTCCTTATGAGGCTTTATATGGTAGGCGGTGTCGATCTCCGGTTGGATGGTTTGAGCCGGGAGAGGCTAGGTTGTGGGGTACAGATATAGTACAGGAGGCCTTGGACAAGGTCAGGGTCATTCAGCATAGGCTTCATACAGCTCAGTCTAGGCAAAAGAGTTATGCAGATCGTAAGGTTCGAGATGTGGCTTTCATGGTGGGTGAGCGAGTATTTCTCCGAGTGTCGCCTATGAACGGCGTGATGAGATTTGGGAAGAAGGGAAAGCTTAGCCCTAGATTCATCGGTCCGTTTGAGATTCTTGATCGAGTGGGAGAGGTTGCTTATAGACTTGCATTTCCACCTAGCTTATCAGCCGTACATCTAGTTTTTCATGTGTCCATGCTTCGGAGGTATCACGGCGATCCAGCCCACGTGTTAGATTTCAGCACTGTCCAGTTAGACAAGGACTTATCTTATGAGGAGGAGCCGATAGCCATTCTAGACAGGTAGATTCGTCAGTTGAGATCCAAGGGTTTCCCTTCTGTTCGTGTTCAGTGGAGGGGTCATCCTCCTGAGGCATCCACCTGGGAGTCCGAGTCCGATATGTTGAGCCATTACCCTCATTTATTTTCCGACTCAGGTACTTCCTTCCTCTGTCCGTTCGAGGACGAACAATTATTTTAGAGGTGGAGAATGTGACAACCCAAAGGGTCATCACCTATGTTATTACCCATCCCGTACTTCCGAGGCCTTAAAAACCTTATTTGTATTGGCTTCAATTTTTGTGTGCAGTCCGGGCGCGTAGCCGGACAGCTTAAATATGAGATTCTGTGAAAATGCTAAGATTTGAAATTAAAATGAATAAATTTGACTTCGGTCAACATTTTAGGTAAACAGACCCGGACCTATGATTTGATGGTCCCGGAGGGTCCCAGGAAAATATGGAACTTGGGCTTATGCTTGGAGTCGAAGTCCGAGGTCCCAAGCTCGAGAAATGAATTTTTGAGTAAAATTGTTTTTTGAAAATAATTAAGGAAATTGAAAATGAAATCTGATTAGAAAGTAATGGTATCGGGCCTGTATTATGGTTTCGGTGCCCGGTACAGGTCTTATATATGGTTTAAGCACTAACTGTAAAGTTTGGTTGAAATCGGATTTCGTTTGATGTGTTTCAGACTTGAAAATGGAAAACTTGATGTTTTATGAAATTTGATAGGATTCATGGATTGTGAGGCCTAATTCGATGTGTATGATGTTGTTTTGGCGGTTTGATCGCACGGGCAAGTTCGTAGGAGGTTGTGTGAGTAATTTGTGAAATTTGGTATCGTTCCGAGATGTATAGGTCAGTTCGGCACGTTGTTAGCGAAGTTAGAAAACTTAAGATTCCTAAGTTTGGTTCTTGAGGTTTGGGGGTGTGATTTCGAGTTTTAGCGTTATTTTGAGTGTTCTGAAGTCTTGAACGAGTCCGTGTTAGGATTTGGGACTCGTTGGTATATTTGGATTAGGGCTCGGGTGGGCCCAGGTGCCTTCCGGGTACCTAACGGGGCTAAAAACTAGCAAACTCCGCTGAAATTGGGTAGTAACCTAGAACTTGTAATCACCTTAGAATTTTCTTTGAATTTGCCATGAAATCAAGTAAAAATCGTATATTTATGATCCTTAGGCCTTGGGTGAGTGTTTCCTTTGAGAGTTTCGAGAATCCGAGCAAGCAGGCCCGGGGTCGAATTTTGATAAATTTGAAAGAATGTTAGGAAATGGGTAATTAGGCCATGTAATTGAATCTTTGAATCCTTATTGATATACTTGAGTTGACTATGCCTAGATAATACCATTCCGGAGTCGAATTCTAAAGGAAAGACGGTGTTAGAGGGTTGATTGCTATACTTTGGACCCGAGGTAAGTGTTCGGTCTAACCTTAGCTTGAGGGAATAGGAGTTGGGTATAATTTTCTACTTGCTAATTGTCAAATACAATGTATAGGCATGGTGAAAAGTATCTATACATTGGTGTCTAGCATGACCGCGAGTCCTTATATTGTGATAATTCTGATTTTGTGGTAATTTCCATGCTTAATTGATGATTTCTATATGTTGTGAAGAATATGTGAAGGGAATCGTATTCTATAAACTCTGTTGGAGCATTGGCTCAAATTGTAACGAATAATGAACAAATATTAGATATTACGTCCTTGGAGCATTGGCTCAAATTGTGAAACGAATAATGAAGAAATATGAGATATTACATCCTTTGGAGCATTGGCTCAAACGATAGAATAAATCATGGAAATGAAAGTGAAAGAAAGAGAAAAAGTTATTGAAATATACCCTTGCCGAGATTTAATTGTGCAGTTGATGTTCCCTTGCCGGGATTTAATTATTTAATTGATGTTACTCTTGTGCCGGGATTTAATTGTTTAATTATTGCTCCCTTGTCGGGATTCCTATATCTATTCTGTTTACTTCCTTGCCCTTGGTTGTGATTGTTGTTTGGGTGAGGAAGAGTGTTAAAGCACGAAGGGTGATGCCGTGCACTTGTCTTGGTGAGAATGAGAGTAAAGCACGAAGGGTGATGTCGTGCATTGTTTGATATTGTCTCCCTTGCTGGGATGTTAAGATTGTTGTTGTTGTTCCCTTGCCGGGATTTCTATTTCTATTTTGTTTACTTCCTTGCCCTTGCTTGTGATTGTTGTTTGGGTGAGGAATAGTGTTAAAGCACGAAGGGTGATGCCGTGCATTGTTTGACATTGTGAGGAAAGAGTGTAAATCACGAAGGGTGATGTCGTGTCGTACGATGTACCATTTTGTATCATATTCATTGATTATATAGTGAGGAAAGAGAGTAAAAGCACGAAGGGTGATGCCGTGCCATGATTTACATTGAATTCAGTATACATTGGATAGTGAGGAAAGAGAGTAAAGGCACGAAGGGTGATGCCGTGCCATGATTTAAACTGATTACATTATACATTGCATAGTGAGGAAAGAGAGTAAAAGAACGAAGGGTGATGCCGTGCCATGATTTAAACTGATTACATTATACATTGCATAGTGAGGAAAGAGAGTAAAAGAACGAAGGGTGATGCCGTGCCATGATTTACATTGATTATATTATACATTGCATAGTGAGGACGAAAGTAAAAGCACGAAGGGTGATGCCGTGCAAGTTTGTGATTTCTTGTCCTTATTGATATGCTGGCTTTGTTGTTCTTTTCCTTATTGAGATTTCTTATATGAAACTGTTATCTCCCCACAGCATGTTCCCGTTTATTTATTCGTTGTTTTCCCCCTATATTTCTTATCCGTTGCACATATGTATATTTATTTATTTGAACTACACATGTTTATTAGTCTAGTTCTAGCCTCGTCACTACTTCGCCGAGGTTAGGCTCGACACTTACTCAGTACATGGGGTCGGTTGTACTTATGATACACCTGCACTTCTTTATGTTATGCAGATTACGTAGTCGGACCCGGAGGACATCATTAGTGGGAGTGTCTTCCAGCTCATACGAGAGGCTTCAAGGTATACCCGCTGGCGTTCGTGGGCCTTGGTGTCTCTTCCATCCCTTTGTCTTCGATTCTGTCTTGTTTTTCCTTTAGCTTTAAAGGTAGACATGTATTTCCTTTCAGACTTGTATTTAGCACTCTTAGACAGTTCGTGAGTTTGTGACTCCAGGTTTTGGGAAATTTTGCGTCGTTGTATTATGATTATCCTTACTTAGCTCGGGACTGTATTTATTCCGCTGATTAAATTTTGAATTGTTTTAAGCTTATTCTGAAAAATTGAGATTATTATGCTAGTTTAGCTATATACGTTGTCTTGTCTAGCGGGTTCAACGTTAGACGCCATCACGGCTCGATGGTGGGATTTCGGGACGTGACAGAAGTACAGTATCGCCCCCAGGTGGATCAGGAAAATCATTTCAAATGTTCCACGATGCAACATAATCCCTAGTGGCAATATATTACATAAGAAGTTTCGAGTTATCAATGGAAGGTTAAAGATCAACATTGAGGTGAATCAACAATGGATGGGCAAAGCTGCAAAGTACGAGATGAAATTAGGCCATCAGTCTTAAGATGAATAGTAATGAAGAAGCGTTAAAAGACTTAGCTTTATGCATATAGGATAAACAACAATTACGAGATTGGAAGGATTCTGACTACAAGTTCTGGTGTGAGAAGGAGGCTTAAGGAGGGATGCCCTAGACTTTAGACCTATTCACAGAACAGTCGCCTAGATGGCAAAAAAAGTTCTAAAGTATTCGGAAGATATAAGTTAAGAAAATGACAAGTTCAGGGGTCAACATTCGAGGACGAATGTTCCAAAGGGGGGAATGATGTTACACCCCGAAATATTACGTCAATATTACGTCCTGCAGAATTACATTATGCTGATATTATGCTTCGCAGTGATAAGTTACGACGATGTTGCACCCTGCAGTAATGTACGTTAAATTTGTCATAAGGTAATTGACATCAGTCCAAAGAAAAGATTATTTGGTGATTATAAGGATTATAAGTGATGAGTAAATTCATGAAGGTAAGAGGGTAAGTAATATCGAAGAAAATGAATTTTGGTCGACGTTTGACATTTAAAAACAAAGTATACGGCCCGAGCTAAAATACCCGGTATTTATGGACTAGTACCATACAAGGTACGACATGGCCGTAATAGTAAGGTGTATAAAGTGTGTTAAAAGTAAGTAGTATTTAAATAAGTTGAGATAATTCTTAATTAAGTGGATAATTAGTTAATTATTGGATAAGTGGGGAATTACCAAGTTAATTAAGGGATTGGTAATTAATTAAAATGTTTTGGATAAAGTTTACCCCCAAACGTGGCAGCCCTATATGACCTTGATGATGAGTCTTAAATCACAAGACCAGGTGGCATATGTTAGGGGAGTTTGGTGGCTAGTCATCACAAGTGGGGCCCACTCTTTTTGATAAAAGAAAGCATCATCATTGACGAAAAATGTCCCTGCCAACATGAAATTTATGTATTCATGAAGAGTTCATATGAATTTACACTACAAATCTAACCAACAAATACTTTGGCACTGAAGATACTACTAGCACTATGTTAAGATGAACCATTAAGTTTAGCGTTACTTATACAATGCTTACAATTTGTGGTTGATTAATGTTCTAAATGATAATATGGTGCTTGAAACAAACTCTCATAAATTAGTGACTCGGTGAGGATTTGGGAAAACAACATTCTCTCAAAGTTCCAGTAAAGGCCTTCAAAAAGCTGAAATTTCATACATATTAAATAGTATTTATGAAAGAGCAACGCCAGTACAAAGTCCAACGTGAAGTTCCCTTAAATGCTACAAGATCTATTGTGAAATGTAAATCCAAAGAAAGCCAGTACAATCTTTCTCAAGAATATTATACGAGTTTTTCCCTACTTCGATCCGCCGTTTCATGTTTACGCAAAAGAGAATCGGTTCAGGTATGTTAAGACTATCCCTTCTTTCTTTTGGCATGGTCCAAATTATACTGAAGAAACGAGAAAATACACAGTTTCTATAAATTACTTTATTCATAGAAATAGTAGGGGTGTCTATATTCTTGATTCCCCATGAGAATTATTATTATTTTCTGTTCATGGGTCTCAGAATAATACGCAGTTGGAAAAAGTTATCTGGAAGGAATATTGAGATTATTACATACTTTTCATGCATTTCATACATGTGCATTGACCCATGACCAGATGGCGTTATTTACGCGTATATATGTAAACATGTGTATATGGGATATGAGAAAAGGTTATGGAGTTATATACGCACCACCACCTGATCAGCTGGTATATGATGATGATGTTGCCCATAGTGGCTGAAATATGATTCAAACGGC
>ML338627.1:48904-77267 GCA_005239505.1 Nicotiana paniculata
TATATATATATATATATATATATATATATATATATATATATATGGGATATGTGAAAGGTTATGGCGTTATACATGCACCACCACCTGATCAACTGGTATACGATGATGATTTTGCCCACAGCGGCCGATATGATATGATGGGATGCCCTCAGAGGCTGATGATGTTATGAAACATGTACCCATGCACGACATGACATTCATACTCATATGCACGACGCTAAAAGTAATTTATGATTTGCAAAGTTATTGAGACTTACAGGTTGAGTCATGTACTTTATATGTCATCTATGTCTCTTATGTATTTATTTATGTGTCTTACATACTCGGTACATTATTTGTACTGACATCCCTTTTTTCTGGGGATGCTGCGTTTCATGCCCGCATGTCCTGATAGATAGGTCGAGATCCCTCCAAGTAGGCTATCATCTCAGCGGAAGATGTTGGTGCACTCCATTTGCTTCAGAGTTGCTCGTTGGTTAGTAGATGTTGGTGCACTCCATTTGCTTCGGAGTTGCTCATTGGTTAGTATGATTTTGACATGTATTGTTTGGTAAGGCGGGACTCTGTCCCCGCCTTTATGATATTTATGTACTCTTAGAGGCTTGTAGACATATGTCGTGTATATAAAGGATTGTACGGCCTGGCGGCCTATGTTTTGAGTTTATAAAGGATTATGTTGGCCTATTAGGCCTGTAAGTCATGTGTATGTAATAATGTAATAAGAAAGATACGTTATATTGGTACTCGGTTGGGTAAGGTACGTGTGCCCGTCGTGGCCCATCGGTTTGGGTCGTGACATCATGGGTCCCTTTGTGAGCTCTTATGGAATGACATATATCTTGGTGGCTATGGACTACGTCTCTAAATGGGTCGAGGCAATCATCTTGCCCAACAATGAGGCAAGGAGTGTGATTACTTTCATGAAGAAGAACATATTCACGTGGTTTGGTACCTTCAGGGCCATCCTAAGTGATGGTGGTTCTCACTTTTGCAACAAGGCCGTCACCGGGCTGCTCGAAAAGTATGGAGTCAAGCACAAGGTGGCCACACCTTATCATCCTCAGTCAAGTGGCCAGGTTGAAGTTTCCAACATGGAGATTGATGTTCAGCCAAAAATGCATATATTTTTCCATTATTGCCTCATGTTCTAGTACTTTTTAATCATCTTTTGAGTATTAATTATAGTACTTTGTGAATAATATTATATTTAAATTATGTAGGAATAAAGCGGTGTGAAGATCAAGAGATTTGGAGAAAAATTGAATAAAACGCGGAAGAAAAAAAAATATAAAAGAAGAAGACTAGGGGGAACACCCTTTGTTCTTTGTTCCCCCAAATGGAATACAAAGAAAAAAAGAGAAACAAAGCTAGGCAAAAATTGGAAAAGGAATTGAAGTTAAAAAAAACGTCATTGTTAACTTCGTCCGGGACAAGTTTATTTCGGTCCTACATGGCCCCAATTCGTATAAAAAGGGTCCTAAACCTAATTTGGAGGAGAGATAACATACTTTGAAGGAGAATAGACGTGGGGAAACACACACCACACTTGGAAGAGGCTTCTAACTAGTTTTTCTTCTCTTCTCTTCTTTTAGTCTCATAGTTTATTACTTATAGAGTTTGGGTGCGACATGAACGTTGTAGTTTGAAGCTTGAGTTGTTCTTATTATTTTATCATATTGGTTTATTTATTCAACCTTTCGCTTAATTATTTGACTTCTTGAATACTATCCATGAATCTAGGATTGGACTCGGGAGAGATAATTTTAGATTGCATATAAGATTGAGTAGAGTGAGATCTTAACTCTGCGGATTTGCGATTAGGATAGGACTATACCTAATCGCCTTGCTTGGTTACTATACAAGAATTATTAGTGCATTCTTGTTAATTCTAACTTCATAGGAATATAGGTGCTAGGTTAGCTTTAATAGACGAGTAGTACTTTGGGAGAAGACTACGAGTAATATTAACCATGTCAACAATAAACCACATAAATTAATTAGACAATTTAAGTGGAAGACTCGATGGGATTGTTAGTTAACCCATAACTCTAGAATATCGACTCTTCTTGAATTTGTGTCTTCGTCAACTTATTTCTTTAATTTTATAGTTTGCTAATCTAGATTAGTTGTAGTTAAATATTCAATACTTTACGAATCGCTTGAATAGATTAATTGTTTGGATTTTATTTAGTTGATAGTTAATCACAAGTCCATGTGGGTACGACATCTGGACTTACAATTCTATATTCCTTGTCGACCACGCATACTTGCGTGTGCGTTTGGGAGCAATAAGTTTTTGGCGCCGTTGCCGGGGACTTAGAAATTAACTATTTTACTGGATTAGATTTTTACTTTTTTATCTATTTAAGTTTTTAGTTTTAGTTTAGTGTAGTTATTATTTTTTTTTATATGGCATTTTGAAAGAAAAGTGGTGGGATATTAAGTATTCTTGTTTTTGTCATCCTTGTCCATATTGTAAAGGACCCCACTTGTGGCAATATTGTAAGAATATTCCAAGGACCTAGTTGTATGAACCATCTATATCCTATACTATTTGTGGTGGTAATTTGAAAAATTATCCCAAGTATTGTTATCCTACTCCAATCCATTCTTATGTTGATTCTAATAATTCTTGTGAGCTTGACAGGAGTAACGGATTGGATGATGTGGAACATGATGTTTGCATTCTTGATATGCACATGAAATTATTAGAGGAATATATAGGTTTCTGTGAGAAAATTACAAATGAGATACAACACTTTATTGAAGGAAGAGTTGAATTGGGACAAGAGATCGACCAATTTGGCAGTTCTATTCGCGGCTTGGAGACTCAATTGAGTGCAAAGGTTGATGCATGTAATGCCCAACAATTTAGTGATGAGCTGTGTGAAGCTGAAAAACATCTTCTAGGCCAAATTGAGGAGCTAAAACGAGAATATCAATAACTAGACCATGTTCTTGTTGATGATGCCGAGTTTGAGGGAGTATATAGTATTGAGGATGTAAAAACTAATGCAGTTTTGGAGTTGGAGCGTATTGGACCTCATTCTAAACACTTTTCAACATTGTGTTTGGTAGGTGACACGAGAATTGATTCATTCAGGCATATAGAGGAGTCAATGGATGAGGAACATGGTGCATATATTCTAAAAATTTTGATGCCAAGGAGACAAAACGACATCCGTCACTTAAGGTCCAAGAATTGAAAGATGCGATATCTATTTCTTGGTTTATTTATTTTCACACCACCGCCCAGGAACGTGACAGAAAAATTGATGCAAAATTGGGGACGCAATTCATATCCTCAAAATGGAAGGAAAAGTGGTGAAAGTGATTGTGTCGTGCCACGACGTTAAATCAAGCGCTTGTTGGGATGCAACCCAATTTTATTTTTTTCCTTTTGTTTATTTTTATTTTATTTTATTATTATTATTTTTTGTAGTATTATTTTTGTGTTTTGTAGGAATAGGAGCATGGAGTCAAAACCAATAGGCGGGTGCAAAAGCAAGCAGATGGTTGAAACTAAGTGTGAGGTACCCGCATAAAGAATCATACCTGGGAGAAGCCTGAGTATTCCGTGAGCTGCTAATTCTCCGGTCTTTAGCCTACCAGGGAGTTTCTTTTACCTTTTTGTTATTTATAGTGTGCATTGAGGACATTGCACAATTTTAAGTGTGGGGTGAGGAGATTGTTTGTGCTGTGCTATCCTAAATTAGTTGTAATATTCTTTCTTAGTGTAGTGGTTTTTTATTTTTTAAAAACAGAATGAAAAGAAAATGAATATTTAGAGGAAAAAAGCAGAAAAATTGGACTTTTCCCGACGATTGATTTTGCGGACAGCTTTCTTGAGGGATTAGGGTCTACAAAAAATCTAAATTATTTTTTCTAGTTAGTTTTAGTTAGGTAATAATCCCTCGTGGTTTTTCTTTGTGCATCGGTTCTTTTCCAGGAGATGTAACTTGAACCGAGTAAATTATTTTATTTTTAGGATTAGTTTTTTTAGGACAAGAAAAATTGTTGTTACTTGTTTGATACTAGCATATTTAGGACTGAGCTTGAGTAGTAATTTCCTTTGAGTGCTTGAGTAATGAATAAAATAGCAGACTTTCTGACACCTAAGCTCGGGGTTGTGACTCTCTCTATACCTTATTCTTATTTTGTCATTTGCTATGATCATGTCTGTCTTAGAGTAGAATTGATCCATCTTGATTGATACTAGTGCCATGTGGGGTGAGGATTTCTTACATATATTCCATATTTGGCATCTTAGTCTAGAACTTTCCCTGCATGTTATTGAAGCGAAATGAAAGTGCTCTGGTTAGAAGATGTTAATAGGCTTTCTTTGATATGTCTTGTGAGTTTTAGCCTTTTCAGATATTGTACCACTAGTTATCCCTTTGAGCATGTAGCCTTTTGTTTGGAAGCCATATTTTTGCCTTGATTTATTTTGTTGAATCCCTAGTTTTTGCACCCTACTTCCTTGAGCACTATTGCATAGACTATGATATTATACGATATGATAAATTTGAACAAATTGATGATTAAGTGAAAAATGGTGACCAATGACAGCTGCAATGTGATGAAAAGGCTCTCTTGAAAAGAATGTGACATGAAAAAAAGAGAATGCAAAAAAAAATTGTTGTGAAACAATAGATGAAGAGAGGGCTGAAAAATAAAATTAAGAGATGAAAATAATGGGTGATGAAGTCTAAAAGTGAAAAGTGCTTAGGGAAGTATAAGTCACTATTGTATAGTTCTCCTACCTGTCCCTTAGCCCACATTACGACCCGTTAAAGTCTAATTTGATTATACTCGAGCATACTTAATTAGTAGAGATGTACATAATGGGCAAGTCTATGGTTATTTGTGCATACATGTGAATTATTTGTGAGTGCGAGAGTTGTTCTTTGATGCTAAGTCCTTAAATTATATTCATTATTTGAATGAAGTGTATGGACTATTTATTCTGGTGAGGGCACTTGTTTCATGATAGATAGGTGATGTTATTATCTTCTTTGACAGAGTAGGTGAGCGAGCTTAAATTTGGTAAGTTAGAGTCCCTCTCTGAGGTTAGGAGGTTAGAAGTTTGTTGTTTGTTTGTGACTTGTATATCTTGCACGATGATAAGGAAGTGTATATCTGATGGTTTAAGTTGCTATAGGGCCTAATTTTTAGTATCTACCGAAGTGGTAGTGTTTCTAGGCTTGATTTATTGAGAGTGATTTTAATGCTTACTCGAGGACGAGCAAGAGTCTTAGTGTGGGGTGTTGATGTTCCGCCAAAAATGCATATATGTTTCCATTGTTACCTCATGTTCTAGTACTTTTTAATCGTTTTTTGAGTATTAATTATAGTACTTTGTGCTTAATATTATATTTTAACTGTGTAGGAATAAAGCAGTGTGAAGATCAAGAGATTTGGATCCAAATTAAAAAAAACACGGAAGGAAAAAAATAAATAAATATATAAAAGAAGAAGACTAGGGGACCACCCTTTGTTCTTTCTCCCCCCAAATGGAAGAGAAAGAAAACAAGAGAAATAAAGCTAGGCAAAAATTTAAAAAGGAATTGAAGTTAAAAAAACGTCATTGTTTTCAGCGCCAAGTCCAGCGCTAGGCGCTGGCCTGGACGCTGGGTGCGGGGTTTTCCTACTTCGTACGGGACAAGTTTATTTCGGCCCTACACGGCCCCAACTCGTATAAAAGGGGTCCTAAACCTAATTTATAGGACAACTAACATACTTTGAAAGAGAATAGACGTGGGGGAACACACACCACGCTTGGAGGAGGCTTCTAACTAGTTTTCTTTTCTTTTCTTATTTTAATCTCGTAGTTTATTAGTTCTAGAGTTTTAGGTGCTACATGAACGTTGTAGTTTGAAACTTGAATTATTCTTATTATTTTATAATATTTTTTTATTTATTCAATCTTACGCTTAATAATTTGATTGCTTTATCACCAATTGAATACTATCCACGAATCTAGGATTGAAGATGGGAGAGAGAATTCTAGATTGCATATAAGATTGAGTAGAGCGAGATCTTAACTCTGGGGGAGGGGGGGGGGGGATTTTCTATTAGGATAGAAATATACCTAATCGCCTTGCTTGGTTACTATGCAAGAATTATTAGTGCGTTCTTGTTAATTCTAATTCCATAGGAATATAGGCGTTAGGTTAGATTTAATAGATGATTAGTACTTCAGGAGAAGGCTACGAGTAATATTAACCCTGTCAACCAATCAACCATATAAATTAATTAGACGATTTAAATGGAAGACTCAATGGGATTGTTAGTTAACCCATAACTCTAGAATATTGGCTCTTATTGAATTCGTGTCTAATTTCGCCAACTTGTTTCTTTAATTTCATAGTTTGCTACTTTAGATTAGTTGTAGTTAAATATTCATACTTTAGGAATCGCTTGAATAGATTAATTTTTGGGTTTAATTTAGTTGATAGTTAATCACAAGTCCATGTGGGTACGATATCTGGACTTACAATCCTACATTACTTGTCGACCACGTATACTTGCGTTTGCGTTTGGGAGCAACAGAGATAAAAAAAAAAATCCTAGCAAAAACTGCTAATGCAAACATGACTGACTGGTCAAGGAAGCTAGATTATGTGTTGTGGGCATATCGCACAACATTTAAGACTCCCATTGGCACCTCACCATACCGGTTGGTTTTTGGTAAGGCATGTCACTTGCCAGTGGAGATTGAACACAAAGCCATGGGGGCATTGAAAAAGTTGAATCTTGATTGGGCCGAAGCTACTAACCTAAGAATGACACAACTCAATGAGATGGAAGAATTCTGTCTCCATGCCTTTGAGAGTGCAACCATGTATAAGGAGAGGATGAAGTTTGTTTATGACAAGAAGATTTTCAAGCGGGAATTCAAATCCGGTGACTTGGTCTTACTCTTCAACTCAAGACTCGAGTTATTTCCAGGAAAACTCAAATCCAAATGGTCTGGCACTAGTCAAAGTTGTGAATGTGTCCCATGGTGCTATTGAATTGGAGTCGGAGGACGGGACTCGAACTTTCAAAGTAAATGGCCAACATGTCAAGCATTACCTCGGTACCACAAGACAAAGGCACTTGGTAGAACAATTTGCTGTCAAGGATAGTCCTACATTAGCCCCCACCACTGAGTAGCCTAAACAGGGTCAACATCGTCGTGTCGCGACGTTAAATCAAACGCTTCTTAGGAGGCAATCCATGTGTGGTAACATTCTTTTGTTAGTTTTTAGTTTCTGTAGATTTATTTGTTAGTGTTGAGCAGTTTGACGTGTGTGTTAGAATGCAGGTAGCTGAAAATACAATGAAACAGGGTGCAAGGACTGAGGTAAATGAAGAAAAGAAAGACCCGTGGTCTGCGGAAACTATGTGGTCGCATAATGACTTTGCGGACCGCATAGTGGTCGTAAACACAATAAGAAAAAGATGCAAGTTTGACCCTCAATAACACGGTGAGATTTCTATTTCGGTGGCCTACATAACAATTATGCGACCACAAAATGCTTAGCAAAGTGAAGTTGAGCGACCCAGCCATTAACCCATCGCATAACACATATGCGACCGCGTAATGTGTTATGCGATCCACTTGTCGGCTGCAAAAGTCACAAGTATTATTAAACCCTAATATTTTCGCATATCAGTCACACACCATCACTCTCAGTCACACAGAAACACCATACAACACAAACAAAATCAAAAACACAAAAAGTAGAAGAAAAAGAAACGGCCAAAAATAGCGGATTAAACACAAAAAAATCACAAACAGATCAGAATTGCAGAAAGAACTCATCTCGTTCACATCTCAGAACAAACTCTTCAATTGCTTAGACATTTGGTACGTATCTTTCCTCCCTCTCTTTTATAATTATGTTGAATAAGGTCGTGTGCTTGCACCCCCTTCTTTACCCTTCTGCTCAATTCCTTACTGTGGGGATCAAAGTGTGCCCAATTGATTAAAAATTTTTTGTTTAGGGGCACACTAATGTTGTGGGTCAAACAGATTGAGAGACTTCATACACATTCTAGGAGTAAAGACCAAGGGTGTTGGGTAATTTTTCCATGGCATGAGTGTGCAATGTCTGATATTGAGTGTAGAGAGTCTGTAAGTAATTGGGTCGACCTTTTGACTGAGGAAGATGGTCTTTGTGGTCTGCATAACTGGTATGTGGTGCGCGGAGTCGTCGTAAATTCGTTACCTAGGTGTCCTATTGAGAAGGAACTCTGTGGTTGAGTTTGCGATCATAGACTCATTTCACGGACCGTAGAACTATCGCAAACTGGGATAGATAAATTGCCCATCTGGTGAGCAGAAATGTGACCACTCTGCGGTCGCATAACCTGTTCTGCGGGGCCTTTAGCGATCGCAAACTTGTTATGGCTCCTATATGCTTTAATTATGCGATGGGTTTGTGGTTCGCATAGTTGTTATGCGATCACATAACTCATCGCAAACACTTTTTGTTTCCTTCATACTCTCTCAATGCGATATTAACCAGTCACCCACTGTTTCATTGAAATGAATGCACCAAAGAAGTCTCTCGCGGTGCGATCACCACCCGCTCGAGGAAAGAAACGGGCTGCGTCCCAGAGCCAACAAGCACAACAATCCAAACACCCAATGCCTGAAACAACCCGAAGCACTTCTGAGCACTCATCCCACTCTGAAGTATAGGAGGCACAAACTGATCTCATACACTCCGTTGACCTACATGCTAAAACACGCCGGAAGAGTGGGGAAATCTTAGATTTGGGGTTGCAGGCTCGTGGAACCTGTAAAGAGACGAGTTAGCAAAGATAAAGATTTTTGATGAGAAGCATCTAGGCCTAAACAATATAAAATAGCATTACCCTCATGTGATTGAGAACATTACGAAGAGGCAGTGAGAATTCTTCATTGAAGTCCCAGTTTAGTATAATGAGACACTTGTGAGGGAGTTCTATGCTGCTAATGCTGTCTCCAGGAATGCTGAGCAGAAGCGGAACATGGTATTCTTGCAATCTATCGAAGTTCGAGGGGTCCATGCACTATGTGATGCCACAACCATCAATGACATATATTTTGAGGACCGGTCATCAGGAACGGCTGAGTATAATGCCAAAGGTGGCAATAAGGAATATGAGCGTACCTTGGTTTCTTCCGTCATAGACAAGGGGACCCCGTCCTGGATAGCTCCGCGCCAAAAGATTTACAAGCGGGATCTCACCCAGGAGGGACAATATTGGCTCAGTTTTTTCTGCTCCCGACCGATACCTACTAGAAATGAAACTGACATAAATATCGAAAAGACAATCATCATTGCATGCATCATGATGGACATAAAAGTTGATGTGGGAGAGATTATATTCAGGGAGATTGGGGTCAGAGCGAACTAAAAAGAAACATCACTTCCCTTCCCATGTTTTATCACTGCTTTGTATAAAGCTCTGGAAGTGCCTCTTATCCCCAAACATGACCGCACTGAGCAGGCTCTCCAAGATATTGACATCACTCGGATATGTGATGCAACAGACAAGGTGATAGAAAACCCACCAGAGACTTCACTCCCTCCTCCATAAGATTCAGCAGCACCTACTACTCCCTCACTGTCTAACACTCTCCCTGCACCAGCCACCTCCGTAGCCACTTCTAATCCAACCACTCTACTGGCCTAACATGCCAATGACAAGGTAGACAGACTGACAAAGTAAATCCCAGCTCTTATCCGGAAAGCACTGACCCCTATCCAAGCCTCAGTAAGCGTTCTTCAACAACAACATCAATCCAATTAAGATCGCCTCAAGAACTTTGAAGTGCGACTTGAGAGGGTCGAGAGAGGCGAAGCTGGAGATATGCCTCAACTCCAGAAGGATGCCGCTGAGTTGCAATCAGAGCTGAACAAGATGCAGAATTTGGAGTTTGACTTAACCTCCCTTCTCCTGGAGGAAGGTCAGCAGGGTACTGGCACCTCCCACATTCCGAGCTTAAACCTGGATTTCACAAACCTTATGACAGCTCTGGAGGCCCATAGTACTGAGACTTCAAAGGCTCCGGATTCCGTGGTACACATTGTCACTTCTTCAGAGGAGGGATCCGGAGAGTCGGAGGGGGAGTCTCATGAGGGAGATACTGAGGAAGAGGAAACTGTTGAGGAGTAATTGGCTGAGGAGACTGAGGATCAACGGGACAACAGAGGCAAGCAAGTTGTTGTTTCTAAAGATGCACAGGGTGAAGAGGAAGCCGACATACACACAGAAATTGCACACTCTATTGCGGGCTTGGTTGCTAAAGCCAATCCATAATCCACACAGCCATCACTGGGAGAGGCTAACAGCTCCCAGGTCCCAAACCCAGCCTCACAACAGGTGGAGCTTCATGTTCTAGCCTCGGATCCCACCACACAGCCCGAGGATCCATCTGTTTCTTCCACAGTGCCAACAGCTGACCCCACAGCTGCCCCGGATGCTTCAGCCCCTCCTAGCGCCGAGTGCGCCCCAGGAAGCCCCTAAACTTTTCTTTTACATTCTCTATGCATTGGGGAAAATGCATGTTTTTTTGTTGGGGTAGGCTAGTCAACTTTTTGTGTGAAAATTGTACATAAAATATTTACTTTAATAGTGTATCTTGGTAGTTAGCAATGAATTCCCTTTGGTTTTTCTTCGTCGGGTTCTTTTCCAAATGTGTAATAGTAGAATCATGGCGGTAGCACATAATGTTTTGACTTGTTTGGTGTCGATTGTTCTAGCTTCAAGAATGTAATGAATTTTTGTTCAATAAATTGTACCCTTCAAATTTTGTATTAAAGAAAATGGTTAGTCAATATGCTGAACTTGAGGCTCGCTCTTTGACTTTATGCTTACTCAGAATCATAAATATCATGTGATGAAGCTTTGAGTGCCTTGTATTCACTTGAGGGATGAAACTATGCTAAGTCGAACAGTTCATGCGTTGTGTATGAGTGAGGATTTGTATAAATAATGCATATGCTTAACTTATGATGTCTAGAACTTGCCCTGTTGGTTTCTTAGTGCAGCTCTCAGGTTAATGATTGGGTGCCGAAATGATCTTAGTCTCTCTTTGTGTCTGCTAGCTAATTTTGACCTAATTGACTTCCCTCGTACATCAATTACCCTAGTTACCCCCTTTGAGTCGTTAAACTTTTATTTGGCTACTACATTACAAACCTTTACTCCTTATGAAATAATTCCTTCTTTTGAACCCATCATTCCTTGAACCGTTATGAATGAGGCTAAAAGCCTAATTTGGGGGTGTCGGTATAAAGAGGAAATTGGTAAGGTTAACTAGTGTGTGTAGAAGAAAAAAATTGAAAAAGAAAAAAAACAAAAACCTCAAATATATATACATGAAGATACTCAAGCTCCAAAAAGAAAAACAGTTGTAAAAAAAAAAGGGAAGAGAATAGGAGTGGAGTCTTGTAAAAACTGAAGAAATACTTTGAGGTGGTTCTATATCGGTAACTCGAGGTCAATAAGTGCTATGTAGCAAAGAAGCAAAGTTTATGTAGAGTACAAGGAGGGTATAGCCACTACATTCCAAATATTCATCCAACCCGTCCCGAAGCCTACATTACAACCCGTGAAAAGTCCTTGGTGATCTACACCCAATAATTCATGAGATAACAGTGAGTTAATATGAGGGAAAGCATATGGACTGATACTTGTAGCATGTAGATTTCTTTCTGAGTGCAAGAGTGTTTGATTTCATCCCTTATACATATGTGTGAGTTGGGGATTTTCTTTGTTGTGAGCATGCATGAATTGCAAGATTTAGCAGAAGTTAGGCTCTTTAAGTAGAATACAAGGGCACACTTAGCTGTGGGTAGCATTCTATCATTTTGCTTGAGGCTCGAAGTTTACAAGTTGATTAGTCGAATTGTTAAATGATCTTTGTCTTCCGGGAAGGGTAAATAAAAGAAGTTACATGCTTCCATCTATGGTCACTTCTATTTTGGGATATGTCGGAAATAGAGTAGTATAGGATAAGATGATTTTGTTTTAGTTGCTTGAGGACAAGCAAGAGTCTAAGTTGGGGGTGTTGATGTGCCGTAGAATTTCGGCACTTTTGATACTAATTACATAGACTTTAGCTCATCTTTCAAAGCATTTTTAGCTATTTCTTATGAAGTTGGATGTTTTGTAGTGTACGAGAATTGAAGAACCAAAGACATGGAAAAGAAGTCAAAAACCCATAGAAGGCAGAAATGCAGCAAGTCTGCGACCATGGAAGGGATGTGCAGACCGCAAACCTACCACAGACTGAAGCAGTTTTCTCATCCATTGAAGAGAAGAAGATGTGGTCCATTATGCGGCCGCATAATGCTTCTGCGGACCGCATAATGACCGCACATTGCAACAGGAGATCTTGCTGGAGCATATGTGCGATGAAGTCTATGATCACATAATCAACATGCAGATCGCAGAATGGAAATGCGATGGAGAACTGGGCTACAAGGAATGTAATTATGTGATGACTTTTGCAATTATGTGGACCGCATACATGGACTGCGACCATTTTGCGATCGCCGAAGGGTTCTGCAGGGGCATTTTTGTCCAGCAAGACCATGACTTTTGGTCCACTATAAATAGATTTACTAGGATTTTGTGGGACATCTTGTCCGAAAAAGAGGCTACATTGAAGGCATTGAATACTTCATTATTTAGGAAGCTTTCGAAGAGAGAATCTTGTACCTTTGTAAGCCTTATGACTTTATTTAATGTTTTATTCTTGTATTTTAGTATGAGTAACTAGTTTTAAATACTAAGGTTTTGGACCCTAAATGGGTATAATATTAATGGGTGTTTACCATTGAATATATATATAATGGTTGGTTGATATTTATTCATTTTTCATGCTTCATTTATTGTTGGTGATTGCAAACATTAACTAATTCCATTTTGCTTTTTATTTACTTGGAAAAGTGGGTTAGGGTTTGGTAGAATTGAATATCAAAAACTCAAGGCTTTAAACCTTGTATAACAGAATCACTTATGAATAAGTGGGTTCTATTTGGCATAGATTGGTTATTCTTAATTGCAACTCTTTTATATTTGGAAAAATCATAAAGAGAAAATACTACCCAACTATTGAGAAATATTGGGTAGTCACTTAGAAACCATTTGCATATCAAAAGACATTCCATTAGAAATATATCATATTAACACCGATAGCATTACATTGCATTAAAGGGGACACAACCTTGGTATCCTTAATCAAACTAATTACATTCTCACAATAAAATAGTCTTCTTTACTACACATAATTGCAACACTTTTTTTAAGCTAACATAATAGAATTATGATTTAAGTCATGTTTCACACTATTCAAGTAATCTTTTCATGCCTATTCCCTGTGGGGTTCGACCCCAACCTAGTTGGGTTGTTATTTTTGACCTAGACTTCTTACACTATTTATTTAGGTGTAATTTTAGCGTATCATATACCACATGCCCCAAAAAAGGAACCGGATCCAACCAAACCTTACACTTTGAAAACTTGGCGAATAACTGACTATCTCTCAAGGTCCGAAGTATGACCCGAAGATGTTGCTCATGGTCCTCTCGACTGCGAGAGTATACCAAAATATCATCAATGAAGAAGATCAAAAAAGAATCCAGATAGGGTTTGAATACCCGATTCATCAAATCCATAAATGTTGTTGGGATATTTGTCAAGCCAAATGACATCACTAGGAACTCATAATGCATATACCGAGTCATGAAAGCAATCTTAGGGACATTAGATGCCCTAATCTTCACATGATGGTATCCATACCTCAAATCAATCTTTGAAAACACCTTGGCACCTTGAGGCTGATCAAATAAGTCATCAATCCTCGGCAAACGATACTTATTCTTAATAGTGTCTTTTTTTAACTGCCAATAATCAATATACATCCTCATCGTACCATCCTTCTTCTCCACGAACAATACTGGTGTATCCCAGGGCGAGACACTAGGTCTAATAAATCCCGTATCAAGCAAATCCTACAACTTCTCCTTCAGTTTCTTCAACTCAGTTGGGCCATACGGTATGGTGGAATAGAAATATGCTGAGTGCCCGGAGCCAAGTCAATACAGAAGTCGATATCTCTGTCGGGTGGCATCCACAGCAAGTCTGCAAGAAATACCTCTTGAAACTCACGCACAACTGGTACTGAATACATGGAAGGAACCTCCGTACTAGGATCACGAATATAGGAAAAATATGCTTGGCATCACTTCTTGACCATATGTCGAGCCTTCACACAAGAAATAACCTTGCTAGTAGAATGGCCAGGAGTCCCTCTCCACTCTAATCGAGGCAACCCCGACATTGCTAAGGTTACCGTCTTGACGTGATAGTCCAATATAGCGTGATAAGGTAACAACCAAACCATGCCAAAACTAACATCAAAGTCCACCATATCAATAAGTAGGAGACCTACACTAGTCACAAGGCTCCCGATAGAAACCACACACGAGCGATAAACACGATCTACAATAATAGAATCTCCCACAGACATGCACACAGATATAGGAGAACTCAAAGAATCCGGAGTCATAACCAGATATGAAGTAATATATGATGACACATAGTAATAAATAGAGCCAGGATAAAATAGAACTGAGGTATCTCTATGGCAAACTGGAACAATACTTGTGATGACGGTGTCAAATGACTCTGCCTTATGACTAGCTGGAAATGCATAAAAATGGGGTTGGGCCCCATCACTCAGACCTCCGCCTCTTAGACGACCTCTATCTTGGTGGCCTCTACCTCTAAGGGCCTGACCTCCATCTCTAGCAGCCTGACCCTGCCTCTAGCTGGCTGAGCGGGCGGTGAAGCAATCGGTGTTGGAACCATGGCACGAGAACTTGCAGTGGAATTCCGCCTTGTGACCTAGGGAAAAATATAGAAGTGTGCGTTGGATCTCCACAAGTATAACAAGACCTCGGCTTCAGAGTCCGCTGACCCTGGAACTAGCCCTGTCGACGATAACCAACCTGATAACTCTAGATCGAAGGTGCACTAATAGGAGCTGATATTGCATTGTAGGCTAGCTGCTCAAGACGAGACACATAAGAACCACGATCACCCAAAGCACCGTTGGATGCCTGAAGTGCTGACTGACACGGAAGAGAAGGATAGCCCCTACCAAATGAACCCCTACCTCCGGACGAGGCACTACTAAAACTACTAGAATGATGAGGCCTCTTATCATATACTACCTCCCTACTCTAACAACAAATCATCTCGATCCGTCTAGAAATCTCTACGGCCCTCTAAAAATAAATATCATCTCTGGTCTTATTGGCCATCTGTAGCCTAATACCTATAGTAAGTCCATCAATGAATCTCCTCACTCTCTCCCTCTCAATAAGGAGAAAGATATTTGCATGGCGAGCTAGGTCCAAAAATCGGGTCTCATACTGAGTAATAGTCATGCTACCCTGCTGAAGGCGCTCAAATTGATTGTAGTACTCCTCTCTCAAAGTGCAATGAATAAACTTCTACAAAAACAACTGTGAAAATGGCTCCCAAGTGTGTGGCGGTAAACCAGCGGGTCTGCTCCGCACATGATCCTACCACCATCTCTTGCCCGAACAGGTCATCTGAAACACTACAAAGTCTACTCCATTGGACTGAACAATACCCATGTCACTCAGCACCTCAAAGCTACGGTCCATATAGCTTTGTGGGTCCTCTCAAGGTGCACCACTGAAATGAATTGGGAAAAGCTTTAAGAACTTATCCAACATCATCAATCCCTCAGAAGACATCAATGCCTCTCCTCGATCTGTGTAGCAACAACAAGCTAAACTACCCAAGCTGGTTGGACTGCTAGATCTGATATATGGGGGCTATCTTCTCCTGAGTGTGAGTAGCGGGTGTCAGTGCTCCTCTCCCAGCCCGAGAGATAGTTGGTGACACCATAAATTCATCGGTTTGAGTCACACTCTCCATAAGTCCTAATAAACGGGCTAAAGCGTCCTAAAGCACGGGAGTGGCTATAAATCCCTCGAGGACATGAGCGGTTCCAACTGGTGCGGTTTGAGCTGGCACCTCCTACTCATGATCAATCTTAGTCTCCACAATGGGTGCTGTTGCACGAGCTCTAGGCTAAGCTCTGCCTCATCCTATGACTCGACCTCGGCCTATACCCATAGTAGTGGTTGCAACTCGGGGCTCCGGCTCCTGTCCGGTTGTAGATGTTGTACGTGTTCTCACCATCTCCGAGAGAACAAGAACGAAATTATTCAAAAATCAATGATAGAACACAATCGCACGATAGGGAAAGAAAAAAGTGAAATTTTCCTAAAACTCTATAGCCTCTAGAAGGTAAGTACAGACGTCTCTGTACCGATCCTCCAGACTCTACTAAGCTTGATCATGACTCGTAAGACATAAGCAACCTAGTGCTCTGATACCAACTTTTCACGACCCGAAATTCCCAACCTCAAGACCTTGATAACACCTAACATCCACTTGCTAGGAAAGATGACGGTGAATAAGGTAATTAATAAATTTTTAACAGTTAAAACAAAGTAATAATATTTAACGAGAAACAAATTCCGAATTTAACATAGTGTGCATATATGAAACATGATACTAACTACTTCCAGAAATCCGGAGTCACAAGTACATGATCTACTAAAATACTATATATATGGTCTGAAGCAAGTACAATTGTTTGAAGCTAGATAAACAGTAAAGAGAGGAAATGGAAGGGGACTTAAAGGTTTGCGAATGCTAGAAGATCTACCTCAAGTCTCAGAAGTCAAAGCAATCTGAGCCGATGCACCTCTAATAACCGTTGGGACCAATACCAGTATCTGTGCAAGAAGTACAGAAGTGTAGTATGAGTACAACCGACTCAATGTACTCCGAAGTGTCGAGCCTAACCTCGATAAGGTAGTGACAAGGCTATGATAAGACACCCACGTAAAAAAAAAACCTTGTGAAAGTATATATAAAGCATCAAAATAACAAGAAGAATGATAAAATATTAACTGGGAGGGGACATACGAAAAGGGAGATATCATAGAAATTGCAAGTAGGAAATCACCAAATAATATTCTCCAAAACAAACAACAATGTAACTAAGAATATCACCAAACTTAGAAACCAAACAAGGCAATGAAATCAAAATGAATGGCACTGCATCAATCTTCGTGCTTTTACTCTCGTCCTCACCATGTAATAGCATGAATATAATAACACTGCATCACCCTTCATCCTTTTACTCACCGGCGCGATATCACTCTTCGTGGTTTTACTCTGAAATCTATCAATCTATGATAATGAATGGAAATAAGTCACGACAACATCCTTCGTGCTTTTCTCTCTTGCTCACCAAGCAACAATACAAATCTAAATAATAAAAATGAAGGAACGGAAAAAATTCACTTCGGTTATAGGGCCACGGTATCAAACTCAACTTTCAAAATATACAACATCATTGAAATAAGCGATGAATAGGAAATGGATAATTAAAGGAAGTAATAATCTAACCCAAGCATGGATAACATAATGAACGAAATAATTTAATACAAAGAAACAACTTCTACCCGCATACTTTAACCAAATAAAAATGCGTAGAAACTCGTCACTCACATATATGTTGTCCCCACACATAAACCACATAGAAAATAGACAAACAAGTCATAGTCCTTCAAGTCAAAGTTAACCACGACACTTACCTCACTCTGCAAGAAAATCAATGCTCAACCGCGACTTTTCCTCTAGATTTAGCCTCCAAACTAATCAAATCTATGAAGTTGGGATGAAAAATCTCTTCAAAATCACCTATAGCCCATGCTCAAACTTGAAAATGGTGAAAAATGAGACGAAATCCCAATTTTGAAACTTCAAATCTCTGGGCGTCAAGTGATCTTCACGTTCACGAGACACATGACGTGATCGCGAAGCATTATCTCCCAGAAGGACTTCGTGTTCGCGGGAAACCCTTCATGTTCGCGAAGGCTTGTTCACTCTACCTTCACGTTTGCATGCCAACGTCCGCGTTCGCCTAGGGTAACCACTTGTACCCCTCAGAATCCCTTTAAATATTCGCATTCGCGAAGGGTTATCCCTCCACTGATTCACATTCGTGACCGGTTCTCCGCGTTCTCATAGAAGAAATCCACCCCTGTACTAGTTTCCCATTTGCGATCGCAAGAGAGGCTTCCCAATCGCGAAGCACATTACAACAGACATTAGTAGATAGTTGGACCAGTAATTTTTCTAAGTTCAAATGGTCCGTAGCCTATCCGAAACTCATGCAAGCCCCTCCGGCTCCAAACTAAACATGGACAATAGTGTAATAACATCATATGAATTCATTGGCACCATAAAAATAACAATATATTACCTAGAACTACGAATCAGACATCAAAATGAATGAAATTTTCAAACAAACTCAAGAACTTCCAAACTTACAACCGAGCGTTTGAATCCTATCAAACAACTCTGTTTTGCACCAAATTTTATAGAAAAGTTTGAAATAGTAAAATAGACCTATACCAAGTACCAGAACCAAAATCTTAACCCGGTTTCCATAAAGTCAACCTACGGTCAAACCTAGGAAATCTTTAAACCCGCAAATTTACTAGTTTTGAACAAATCAAGTCAAATTAAGTTAGAGACTTTCTAATTCAATTCCGGACATATGCCCAAGTCCAAAATTACAATACGGACTCATCGCGATCGTCTAAATACCAATCCATGATCGTTTACACCAAATATTGACCGTAGTCAACTGAAGTCATTTTTATAGCTAAAAATCATGTTTCTTCAAATAAGGGCGCACACAAATTGAGAAACACTAAACAGAGTTAATCAAGGTCTCGAAATACAGAAATAAGGGCTAGAACTCAAAATGACCTATCATATAGTTACAGTATGGCATTTCATTATTATAAATGGAGCAAGGGCGAGTTTCTTCGCATCCTCACAGGGCTTTAAAACATGGAGATCCTTTGCCCCCTCTCTTTATTTATTATAGTTGTAGAAGTTTTATTTAGATCTTTAAATAAGCTACATTAAAATAAAAAATTTATTCCATTTTCCATGTCAAAAAACGGGCCACTGAATAATCACTTGGCGTATGCAAATGATATTTTCGGAAATAATTCAATTAAGTTGGTGATGCAGAAGATCCAGAAATATGAAGAGAGTTCAGGAAAAATGGTCAATATGGAGAAAAGCTTCTTACTAACTGCTCCAAAGATAGCAGCAGCTAGAATAAACAGAATGAGAACTTGTACATGCTTTATAGACAAGCATACAATCACGTCGTAACTACAAAGAGATGATGGAGATATAGGTCCACACCATCTTTATGGGTCTCTTTTCTCAAATACAAATACTGTGTTAGAGCACACCTCACTACTAACCAAGGGCCTCTGGTAATTCCTCTCTATGGAAGTCTGTGCCACAAGTGAGGAAGAAAGTAGAGGATCATATGATTTGGCAAGTTAACTCAACAAGTTGTAGTTTCTGATGTGATGATTGGAATTGCAAGGGACCCCTTCCCAAGAAGTATCCAAAATCTAGTAATAGTTCAAAAATTTTGGTAAAACATTTCATCTCTAACGGTGAATGGAACAATAACAAGTCGAGATATATTCGAACAGATGATACATCATAGTAACACAGTGAAAATTAGGACATAAGACAAGCAAGATTATTTTGCAGTGGGACCTCATATAGAGTGGGAGTTATACCAACAAGTCAGCATGGCAAATGATTAGAAAAAAGAAGCCTCAAGACCAGTACTTATCTAAGGTATGAAACTCTAATATTCACTTTAAAATATATTTTATAACATGTGGATTTTGGAAAGGCAAGCTACCTTTTGATGAAGTCATAGATCACAAGTTTTGGGAGAAACGTGGTATATCTAGATGTTGTTGATGCTCCAGCTCTGATATAGAGTCAACGTAACATGTGTTTTCGAAAGGGGTCGAAGTACCACTGGAATGCAATTGAGGCCCTTTGGGGATTAGAACTCTTTAAAGTAACATCAGACAATGCCTAACTTTTTGGCACGAAAACGACTAATTATTTCACGACCTAAGTGATCTACCCATTTTTATTGTTTATTTTAATAATCTTAAAGTAATTTCTTTTATTTAATGAGCTAACTATTGATAGGAATTTTTAGTAAAATAAAATATCAAATAAAGAAAAAAGTTATCTCTACTAGAATACTCCCAAAACTCGGTGTCACAAGTGCATGAGCAAACTAGTAGAATATACAAAACCTCATATACTACTATCTGGAATAAGATAGACAGAAAATAAATACAATAAGAGCCTCGGGGTAAAGGGGGTACGCGCCTGAAGAACTACCAGATGCAGCTGCCTCAGATCCTGCACGATTAATACAAAAGTGTAGCGTGAGTACATAAACAACATGTACCCAGTAAGTATCTAGTCTAACCTCGAAGAAGTAGTGACGAGGAGTCGACTTCGACACATACTAGTGGGCCAAAATACATATTGTGCAAGATTATATCATACGCATGAAAATCAACATTAGTAATGGAATAAGAGGCAATAATTAAATTACCATTTATCAAATAACAATTTAAAAGCCCCCAATATCACATAATATTCTAAACAAGTAAGGGCCTAACATGTACTATAGACACTCAAGTCATGAAATCAGACTCCGAGTAACAACACGCACGAGTTATGCCGAGGTCGTATAGCCCGATCCATAATATTCGTGTACATACACTATCGAGGTCGTATAGTCCGCTCCATGGATGCACCCCCCCCCCCCCACACACACATATATATATATGTATGTATATACATATTTTCGAGGCATTGTGATGACCCAAAGGGTCATCTTATGAATTAAGACACTATTATGGGCTCATTAGCCTTACAAAATAAATTTTAGTTACCTCGATTTGTGTGTGTAATCCGGGCGTGAAATCGGAAAGCTTTTATGTGATGAGAAATAATAATTTTAGAATTTAAAATTATGTTTTAGTTGACTTCGGTCAACATTCTGAGCAAACAGACCCGGATCCATGTTCTGACGATCCTGGGAGGTCCGCAGTAAAATATGGGAATTGGGTGTATGCCCGAAAATGAATTCCGAGGTCTCTAGCCTTAGAAATCAATTTTTGAAAAAAATTATTTTGTTGGATTGTTAATGAAATAAAGAAATGAACTAATGTGTTCATTGGTATCAGGCCCGTATTTTGGTTCCAGAGCCCGGTATAAGTTTTTTATGATATTTTAGTCTTATCTGTTTAATTTTGTGAGAATCGGAGGTAATTGGAAGCTCAACCTCCCAATGCAAAATTTTGGCTGGAATTGCGAAGGCCCTAGAAGTCGCAAATGCGACATATGTGTCGCAAATGCGAAGGCAGCAGTAAATTCAAAGGGTTGTCAATTGCGAACCCCTTATCGCAATTGCGATACCTGTAGCATGTTAAGTGAGATTTTACATGGGATTTTCACCCATTTTTCAATTCTCTCAAACCCTAGACCTCCATAGGCGATTTTTTAAAGACCGAAACTTCTCCAAATCATTGTATATCCGGGCTCGGGGGAGAATGGGTAAACGAGTTTTTCTTCGAATCTCGAGTTTAGACCAAGCGGACCTGGGGTCGCTTTTTTTCCTTTGATAGGAAAACCATGATATTTCATTAAAGTTAATGCCTTTAGCAATAATTAATGATATTGAACCAATTGTGATTAGATTCGAGCAGGTTAGAGGCAAGTTCTAAAGGAAAAGTTGTGCTTGAGCAGTGAATTACTTGTGAAATTGAGGTAAGTGTTTGGTTTAATCTTGACTTGAGGGAATATGAATCCCCAACTTAAATGCTATATGGAATTGCATATGAGTGGTGTGTAGGTGAGATGACGAGTATCTATTCACCACCAAATTATCTGTTGAACATGATCCCTTCCCCCGTTTCCAATTTATTTGAGCACTAGCGTAATTGTTTTATGATCATTGATGCCCCCATGTTTACTTGTTTTCGTCAACTTGTGGTTAAGTATTGTTTCAAGTATTTTAGAAATGTTGGTTGTTCCCTTGGCTTCGTTGTGATACATAAAAAGGTGAGCTGGTTGATAATGTTTTACTATATATTCCGGTTGGTTTCATTATGAAATGATAATTGATAAAGTTTATGATTATTACAACTTTTTGTTTACAGTTGCTGAGACATAAATATTGTGAAAGGCTTTGACCTAAACTGTGGAATATTTTTATAAATAAAGAGATGTAATTGTCTCGTGGGAGCGGGTTGCACGTGACAACAAGGAATAATAAGGGAGACATGTGGGATCGGGTTGCATGCCGCAACAGGAGAAATAAGGGTGATATATATAGGGAGGAGCAATAAGAGTGGACAGGTGGGAGCGGGTTGCGCACTGCAACAAGGAGCAATAAGGGAATATATTCATTTTTTATTCATTATATGATAGAGACTGGAAAAATTACTGTTTTAATCTATTGTTCCCATACTCTGCTTTTACCGTTATTTTAAATTGAAACTTGGAAGTTTTCGTTAGGATAGGTTATAACTTTGATCTGGAAAAATTAACCGAGTTGTTTTATTAATTGTTGCAAGTACTGTTTAATTTGTTATTATTCCCTTCTTGCTTTATTTTACATTGTATCTAGGTTATTTTATAAATGCCCCGCCGTAGCCTCGTCACTACTTCGTCGAGGTTAGTCTCGGCACTTACCAGTACATGTGGTCGGTTGTACTGATACTGCACTCTGCACTTCTTGTGCAGATCCAGGTACCGGCCAGAGCTAGGTGAAAGTAGTAGCTTATATTATTCGCACAGAGACACGAAATAGATCTGTTGGCGTCCGCAGATTCCTGGAGTTTTCCATTTGTTATTTAGATTGTTGTGTTTATTTTATTCAAAATAGAGATATATTTCTTTCATCTAAATACTTGTAGTATTCTTTAGTATTTCGTGAACTGTGACACCAGACCCTGGGTAGTTATATAGTTTTCATCTTAACGAATATTATTCTCGATTGCATTTATTGGAAAGTATTAAATTTCCATTTTATTTTAAGTTGTTCTATTGTGTTTAAGTAAATTTTAAAAGAAAGTGTTAGTTAAGTTCTAACATTGGCTTGCCTGGCATGTATGGTGTTAGGCGCCATCATGATCCCCGAGGGTTGGAAATTTTGGCCATGACAAGTTGGTATCAGAGCACTAGGTTGCCTAGGTCCCATAATTCACGAACAAGCTTAATAGAGTCAGAAGGATCGGTACGGAGACGTCTGTACTTATCTCTCAGAGGCTATGAAGTTAGGAACAAACTCATTTTATTTCTACTCTGTCGTGCAGTTCTTGTTATCTCAAATACTGATATAACTCTTCTATTCTCTCGCAGATGGCGAGAACACGTGCTTCCTCTTTCACTGACCAACAGTCAGGTCCTCTAGCAGCAGTAGCTCCTGCTAGGGGCAGAGGCCGAGGCTATGCCAGAGGCCGAGGTAGTGGCGGGACTCAGCCCATTGCTCAGACAGAAGCCCCAGCTGCGGAGCCCCAGTTAGAGATTGATGAGGGGGTTCAAGCTCAGACCGTTCTAGCGGAACCAGCAAAGGTCCCAAAGGGGTTTATTATAACTCGGTGCTTCAGGATGCTTTGGTCCGATTAGTAGGCCTTATGGAGGGTGTAGCCCAGACTGGCGTACTCCTCGTAGCAGCAGCCATATCTCAGGCTGGAGTAGGGGTCTAGACTCCTGCTACCCACATTCCTGATCAGACTACTCCAGAGATTCAAAGACCAACAACCAATCCAGACAGGGTTGTTCAGCCAGTCGCTGCAGCACCGCTTGTTGATGGAGCAGCTATTTCCTCCGATACTTTGTGGAGACTAGACAGATTTATCAAACTTTTCCATGTTCATTTCAGTGATGCAACTTCAAAGTATCCTCAAAAATATCTTGACAGTTGTCATGAGGTTGTTCGGAACATGGGTATTTTGGAGACCAATGAGGTCGACTTTGCCGTTGTTTAGATGAATGGTTCCGCCAAGAAATGGTGGAGGGATTATTTGTTGACTAGACCAGCTAGGTCACCCGCTTTGACTTGGGATCAATTTTCACATCTCTTTTTTGAGAAGTTTCTTCCTATCACTACTAGAGAGGAGCGCAGCGGTCAGTTTGAGCGACTTCAACAGGGTAGCATTACTGTCACCCAGAATGAGAATCTCTTTCTGGATTTTGCTAGACATGCTATTCTTTTGTTTCCCCACAAAGAGAGAAAGGGTCAGGAGATTCATCGAGGGCCTTGCTGAGCCGATCAGATTGCAGATGGCTAAGTAGATAGGGAGCGATATTTCCTTTCAGGATGCGACCAATGTGGCCAAGAGAGTTGAGATGGTTCTTGGACTGGGAGATCAGGGTTCGGACAAGAGACCTCTCCATTTCGGTAGATTCAGCGGTGCCTCGTCTGGAGACGGGGATACTCAGGGTAGAGGCCATTCTTCCAGGCCATTTCAGTTAGCACTTCAGACGTCCCATGGTGCCTCAAGTGGTCGTGGCTCTTACTTTCCTTATTCTGATTAGCCAGCCCCTATCAAAGCACCCCCTCTTCAGAGTTATTATCGTGGTCAGACCGCTCGTCAGGGTCAGCCTCAGTATCAGGATGGGTGTTATGACTGTGGTGAGTACGGGAATATTCGGAGAGCTTGTCCAAGATTTTTGGGTAATCAGCCTCAGGATTAGACATCTCATGCTATAGTTCCGGCACCAGCTGCATCACCACCTGCTCATCCAGCCCGGGGTAGGGGTCAGGTAGTTAGAGATAGAGGTCAGAATATTAGAGGTGGAGGCTAGCCCGATTGTATGAATTTCCGGCTAGACCCAAGGCGGAGTCCTCCGATGCTGTTATCACATGTACTATTTCTGTTTGCAATAAAGATTCTTCAGTTCTATTTGATCTGGGGTCTACTTATTCTTATGTATTTTGCTTCGTACTTGGTTGTGCCCTGCAATTCCTTGAGTGTCCCTATTTATGTATCTACACCCTTGGGGGATGCTATTGTTGTAGATCGTGCGTATTATTCATGTGTAGTTGTTATTAAGGGTCTTGAAACTAGTGTAGACCTTTTGCTTCTTGACATGGTTGATTTTGACGTCATATTGGTCATGGATTGGCTATCGCCTTATTATGACATCTTGGACGGTCACGCCAATACAATTACGTTAGCTTTGCCAGGGTTGCCTCGATTAGAATGGAAAGGAACTCATGGTCATCCTCACAGTAGAGTGATTTCTTATGCCAAGACTCGTCGCATGGCTAAAAAGGGATGTTTGGCTTATTTGGCTCATATTTGTGATTATAATGCTGAAGTCTCTTTGATAGATTCGTTGTCTATTGTTTGTGAGTTTCATGAGGTGTGTCTGGCAGACCTGACGGGGATTCCACCCGACAAGGATATTGATTTTCGCATCGATGTGTCTCCTGGCACTCAGCCCATTTATATTCCTCCAAACCGGATGTCCCCCCCAGAGTTGAAAAATTTGAAAGAACAATTGCAAGACTTGCTAAGGGCTTTATTAGGCCATGTCTCTCGCCCTGGGGTGCACCAATTTTGTTCGTGAAGAAGAAGGATGGATCGATGAGAATGTGTATAGATTACCGACAGTTGAATGAAGTCACCGTCAAGAATAAATATACATTGCTGAGAATTGATGATTTATTTGATCAACTTCAGAGTGCCAGGATGTTTTCAAAAATTGATCTGAGGTCGGGCTACCATCAATTGAAGATTAGGGCGTCCAATGTTTCTAAGTTATCCTTTCGGATGAGGTATGGGCACTATGAATTTCTGGTGATGTCTTTTGGTTTGACTAATGCCCCGGCAACCTTTATGGATTTGATGAATCAGTTTTTTCAAGCCTCATCTGGATTCCTTCGTAATAGTGTTCATTGATGATATTCTAATATACTCCCATAGTGGGGAGGAGCATGAGCAGCACCTCCGGATAGCGCTACAAACTTTGAGGGATAATCACTTGTATGCTAAATTTTCAAAGTTTGAGTTATGGTTGGATCTCGTAGCTTTCTTGGGTCACATCGTATCAGCAGAAGGTATTAGGTAGATCCGAAGAAGATAAAGGAAGTCAAGAACTGGCGTAGACCCACTTCAGCCACGAAAATCGGGAGCTTCTTTTGTTTGGCAGGTTACTATCATCGGTTTGTGGAGGGTCTTCATATATAGTATCCCCAATGACTAAATTGACCCAAAAAAGTTCCCCGTTCAAATTGTGAGACGAGTGTGAGTCGAGCTTTCAGATCTGGGTGATTTATGCTAGTAGACACTTAATGGTTTGGGATTATTTTATTTATTTCTCTTAATTTCAAAAGTTTACTCTCTTATTTTGTTAAATTCTTATCTATGATTTATGTATAGACTAAAAACCATCAATTTTAATATTTCTAAAAGCAAAGATCACAGAGTTAGTTCACTATTGGCTTGCCTAGTGGCAATGTTGCGCGCCATCACGACCTATAGTAGAAATTGGGTCGTGACAACATGGTATCAGAGCATTAGGTTCACGTAGGTCTCACAAGTTATGGGCAGGCCTAATAGACTCTTGCGGATCAGTGAGGAGACGTCCCTACTTATCTTTGAGAGGCTATAGGGTGTTAGGAAACTAATCTTTCTTCATCTCTTATCATGTGGTTGATGTTATACTAAGTGTTTTTCTCTTATTCTCTCGCAGATGGTGATAACACGCACGATGGATGTTCCGGACCTGGAAGCAGCTGATCCGCCTATTTCTAGAGGTCGAGGCTGAGGTTGGGGGAGGGCACCAGCCCAAAGTAGGGGACGAGGACGTCCCAGAGTTTCCCCAATTGTACCACCAGCGGATCCAGTAGAGGATCCCACTATTGAGGAGCAACGCGAGGTTCCTACAAAAGAGCCACCCTAGTAGATTTCATGTCAGCACCGGGCTTTCTGGAGGTTATGGGTCGTATGCTGCAATTCATGGATACTATGACCCAGGATGGTTTATTAGCATTAGAGTCGGCCACCTCTCAGCCGGGAGGGGGAGCACAGACCCCTACCGCTCGGGCTCATAGGCATACAATTGCTGTATATCAAACCCGGGGTGCACTAACCGTAGGTGGAGCCTAGCCAGTTGCAACAGTTGTACCTGATCCTAGACCAGATGCTATAGGCGAGCCACAAAAGATATTGGATAGATGGACCAGTCTTCACCCTCCCATCTTCGGAGGTGAGCAACATGAGGACCCCAGGATTTCATTGATAGGTGCAAAGAAAGACTGCACAACATGATATAGTCCCATGGGATGGATTTCACTACTTTCCAGCTGGAGGGCAGGGCCCGTAGGGTGGTGGCAGTCTCATCTTCTCGGAAGACCAGCAGGTTCTCCTCCTATGACTTGGGATCAGTTTACATGCCTTTTCTTTGACATGTATATTCCACCCTCTCAGAGGGAAGATTTTCGTTTTCAGTTTGAGCAGCTCTAGCAGGTTCATATGTCAGTGACCGATTATGAGGCGAGATTCTCTAAGTTATCTCACCATTCACTTATGATGCTTCTTACTGATGCTGAGAGAGTACAGAGGTTTGTTGTGGGGTTTCACTCAGGTATTTTGGACACTATGGCTCGGGAAGTTGAGATGGGGAGTTCTTATCAGCTAGTAGTGGAGATAACTCGGAGGATTGAGTGTACCGTTAGAGGGGTAGAGAGCAGATATATAGAGGGACAAACAGGCACGTTATTTCATAGAGTTTAGAGGTGCCCTGACTGGGGGTAGAGGTCTATCCATGAGGGGTCAGCCCAGCAAGCCCATATATCCAGCATCGCCTCCTCCTAGGGGTGCTCCAGTGCTACCCTATTTCAGTGCCATGCCGGAGAGTTCTTACCGCCAACCAACTATTCAGGGTTCTTCCAGTGGGTACTCATGCCACCAGGGTTCTTCCAGTGCCTATTTCAATGCCATGTCAGAGAGTTCTTACCGCCCACCATCCATTCATGGTTCTTCCAATGGGTATTCAAGCCATCGGGGTCAGACTTCAGGACAGAATATCACCGTACCAAGAGGTTATTTCGAGTGCGGGGATCCCAGTCATGTGTGAAGGTTCTGCCCCAGGCTTCGGGGCATGCAATACAACATGTTCAGCAGCCCATTGTCACACCTCCTTTTTTTTATACGCCCCCAAGGGGTATGGGAGTTCTTCCAATTAAAGTGACATTATTTGAAATGGGGTTATTTATTTATTAGAGTCGCCACTTGGAATAGTTTATTTGGTGTTCCAAGTCACCGGTTTATCTTAAACCCAAATTGAGGAAATTTGACTATGTTTAAATTGTCTGCAAACCAGAAAT
>MDKI01190774.1:0-81818 GCA_005239505.1 Nicotiana paniculata
TATTTCCATCAGATCCTGCCACTTCTCAGGCGGGAGGGGGAGTCCAGAACCCTACTTCCCAGGTTGTAGGCCAGACAACAACATTACGTCATACCCCAGGTACACTGCCCGTGGGTGGGGTCCAGCCTGTTGCAGCAGCATCTGAGCCCAGACCAGCTGCGGACAGTGATCTGCAGAAGTTATTGGATAGATGGACCCGATTACACCCTACAGTCTTTGGGGGTGAGCGAGGCGAGGTGAGGCGAGGATGCCCCGGACTTTGTGGACAGGTGCAGGGACAGACTGCACAACATGAGGATACTGGAGTCCCATGGAGCGGATTTCACTATCTTCCAGTTGGAGGGCAGAGCTCGTAGGTGATGGTAGTCCTATATTCTCAACAGGCCAGCATATTCTCCTTCTATCACTTGGGAGCAGTTCACGCAGATGTTTCTAGATAGATATTTTCTGCCCTCTGAGAGGGAAGAGTTGCGGTATCAGTTTGAGCGGCTAGAGTAGTGGCAGATGTCAGTGACAGATTATGAGGCCAGATTTTCAAAGTTGTCTCGCCATGCACTCATGATACTACCTATTGATGCAGAGAGAGTGCGGATATTTGTAGCTAGGTTGCATCCAGGTATTAGGGCCACTATGGCCCGAGAGGTGGAGATGGGTACTCCTTATCAGCTCATGGTAGAGATTGCTCGCAGGATCGAGGGGTATCAGTCGAGGAGCAGGGAGTAGGAGTAGCAGGACAAGAGGGCTAGATTCTCTGGAGATTTCATAGGTGCCCCAGCTAGGGGCAGGGGTCAGTATAGCAGTGTTCAGCCCAGCAGGCCTTTATATTCAGCACCTCCACCACCTCCCCGAGGTATTCCAGCGAGGCCTCATTTCAGCGCCATGCCAGAGCATTCCTACCATCCTTCAGCCATTCAGAGTTCACACAGTGGTTATCCCAGTCATCCGAGATCCTCCAACCCTTACTTCAGTGCTATGCCCGAGGTCTCTCATCGCACTCCGACCATTCAGGGTTCTTCTCGGGGCAACAGACTATGGTACCTGGGAGTTGTTACGAGTGTGGAGAGCCACGTCATATGAGGAGGCAGTGTACTAGGTTTTGGGGCAAGGCTGCACAACAGGGTTATCAGCCGATGGGTCCGGCACCAGCAGTTCGGCCATATAGAGGTGGAGGACAGGTCGGCAGGGGCCATCCTAGAGGTGGAGGCTAGTCAGGGGAGGTTAGGAAGCTCCTGTTCACTCTTGTGGGGCTCAGTATTCCGGTACTACAGCCAGATTCTATGCCATTTCGGCCAGATCAGATGCAGTGGCCTCAGACGCAGTGATGACATGTTTATTACATTATGCGGTAAAGAGGCATCGGTGTTATTTGATCCAGGATCCACTTATTCCTATGTTTCGATCTTATTTGCTCATTTTCTGGATGTCCCTCGTGAGTCCTTGGGTTCTCCCATTTATGTGTCCACTGCCGTGGCGATTCTGTGGTTGTAGACCGGATTTTTTGATCCTGTGTGATTTCATTTTGTGGGTTCGAGACTCGAGCATATCTCTTATTGCTAGACATGGTTGATTTCGAGAATATATTAGGCATGGATTGGCTATCTTCTTATCATGCCATGCTGGATTGCCATGCCAAGAAAGTTACTTTAGCCATGCCCGAGTCGCCTAGGCTAGAGTGGAAGGGTTCCTCAGTTAGTGCATCCAGCCGGGTTATTTCATTCTTGAAGGCTCGACATATGGTCGAGAAGGGTTGTCTGGCCTATTTTGCTTATGTGCGGGACACCACCGCCGAGTCTCCGACGATTGATTCAGTTCTAGTGGTTCGAGAGTTTGCTTATGTATTTCCTTCGGACCTTCCGGGCATGCCTCCAGATCGTGATATTGATTTATGCATTGATTTGGCTCCAGGCACCCAACCTATTTCTATTCCTCCATACCGTATGGATTCGAAGGAGTTGAAGGATAAGCTTGAGGAGTTTTTGGCTAAGGGGTTTTTTAGACCGAGTGTATCGCCGTGGGGTGCTCCAATTCTATTCGTGAAGAAAAAAGATGGGTCCATGAGGATGTGTATTAATTACCGCCAGTTGAACAAGGTTACCATTAAGAAAAAGTATCCTTTGCCGTGCATTGATGATTTGTTTGACCTATTGCAGGGTGCTCGCGTGTTTTCTAGGATTGATTTGAGATCGGGGTCTCATCAGTTGAGGATTTGGGCTTTAGATGTTTCAAAGACTGCTTTTCATACGAGATATGACCATTATGAGTTCCTGATGATGTCCTTTGGCTTGACTAATGCCCCAGCAACATTCATGGACTTGATGAATAGGGTGTTCAGGCCGTATATTGATTCCTTTTTCATTGTCTTCATAGATGACATTTTGATTTACTCACGTAGCCTGGGGGAGCACAAGCAGCATTTGAGAGTTGTGCTCCAGACTTTGCGAGAACAGAAGCTATATGCTAAGTTCTCCAAGTGTGAGTTCTGGTTAGATTCCGTGGCGTTCTCGTGGCATGTGGTGTCCGGAGAGGGTATCAAGGTTGATCCTCAGAAGATCGAGGCAGTTCAGAGTCAGTCGCGTCCTACTTGAACTACAGAGATCAGGAGCTTTTTGTGCCTAGCAGGCTATTATCGTCGATTTGTGGAGGGGTTCTCTTCTATTGCAGCTCCATTGACTAGATTGACTCATAAGAATGCCCCTTTCCGATGGCCTGACGAGTGTAAGGCGAGCCTTTAGAAGCTCATGGCAGTATTGACCTTAGCACCAGTTCTAGTATTGCCTTCCGATTCTGGGATGTATACAATATATTGTGATGCTTTGTGCGTTGGCTTGGGGTGTGTATTGATGCAGGATGTGAGAGTTATTGCTTATGCTTCACGTCAGCTGAAGGTTCATGAGAAGTATTATCCTGTTCACGATTTGGAGTTGGCGGCGATTTTTCATGCTCTTAAGATTTGGAGGCACTACTTGTATGGAGTGTCCTGTGAGGTTAATACAGACCACCGTAGCTTGCAGCACTTGTTCAAGCAGAGGGATCTTAATTTGAGGCAGCGTAGGTGGCTTGAGTTATTGAAGTATTATGAGATCACCTTTCTTTATAATTCAGGCAAGGTAAATGTGGTAACAGATGATTTGAGCAGGAATGCAGAGAGCATGGGTAGCTTGGCTTATATTGCAGCATATGAGAGACCCTAGCCTTGGACATTCAGTCCCTGGCCAATCGCCTGGTGAGATTAGACCTTCAGAGCCTCATCGAGTTTTAGCATATGTGGTTTCTCAGTCTTTGTTATTGGGAGAGAGTAAGGTCCGACAGTTCTATGATCCACGCTTAGTAGAGTTTCAGGAAACAGTGGTTCAGGGTAGGGCCAAGGATGTTACTATTGGCGAGGATGGTGTTCTGAGACTTCAGGGCCGCTTATGTGTTCCTAATGTTGATGGCCTGAGGGAGAGGATTCTAGAGGAGGCACACAGTTCTCGATATTCTGTTCATCTTGGTGATACGAAGATGTATCGTGATTTGAAGTAGCATTACTGGTGGAGGCAGATGAAGAATGACATTGTGGAGTATGTGGCTAGGTGTCTTAATTGCCAGTAGGTTAAGTATGAGCACCAGAGGCCAGGAGGCCTACTTCAGCAGATGCCCATTCCTGAGTGGAAATGGGAGTGCATCACTATGGACTTCGTGGTTAGATTGCCTCGGACCTTGCGAAAAGTGGACGCGGTTTGGGTCATTGTGGATAGATTGACCAAATTGGTGCATTTCATTCCAGTAGCTACTACTTATACTTCTGAGAGGTTGGCCCATATCTACATTCGGGAGATAGTCCGGTTGCATGGTGTGCCGGTGTCCATTATATTAGATTGAGGTCCTCAGTTCACCTCGCACTTTTGGAGAGCATTGCATAGTGAGATGGGTACCCAGATAGACCTCAGCACAACATTTCATCCGCAGACTGATGGCTAGTCGGAGCATATAATTCATATATTAGAGGACATGCTCAGAGCATGTGTGATTGACTTCGGAGGTCACTGGGACCATTTCTTGCCTTTGGCCGAGTTTGTTTACAATAATAGTTACCAGTCCAGCATCGAGATGGCTCCATTTGAGGCTTTGTATGGTCGGCAATGTCGTTCCCCTATCGGCTTGTTTGAGCCTGGTGAGGCTAGGTTATATGGTACCGACCTGGTGAGTGATGCTTTGGAGAGGGTGAAGTTGATTCAGGAGAGGCTCCGCTCAACACAGTCTAGACAGAAGAGTTACGCGGATCAGAGGGCGCGTGATGTATCATTTATGGAGGGAGACAAGGTTCTGTTGAAGGTCTCGCCGATGAAGGTTATTATGAGGTCTGGGAAGAAGGGCAAGTTGAGGCCGAGGTTTATAGGCCCCTTCGAGGTGTTGAGGCAAGTTGGGGAGGTTGCTTATGACCTAGCCTTACCTCCCAGTTTATCAGGAGTTCATCCAGTTTATCAGGAGTTCATCCAGTTTTTCATGTCTCCATGCTCCGGAGGTACCACGCCGACATCTCTCACGTGGTTTATTTCAACACTATTCAGTTGGATGAGAGGTTGGACTACGAGGAGGAGCCAGTTGCTATTATTGATAAACAGGATCGCCAATTGAGGTCCAAGAGATTTTCTACTGTGAAGGTCTTGTGGAGGGGCCAACTAATCGAGGAGGCGACCTAGGAGTCCGAGGAGGACATGAGGAGCAGATATCCGCATTTATTCAGCACTTCAGGTATGATTCTAGACCCGTTCGAGGATGAACGTTTGTTTAAGAGGTGGAGAATGTAACAACCCAACCGGTCGTTTTGCGTTATCAGACCCCATTCCCCTAAATGAAACTTCCCATAGCGACTTATTGTGATTTATGACTTGCGGGGGTGGGTGGTTTGAGATTCGGAAGTGTTTAGAGTGCTATAGGAACACTTGATTCCTTAAGGTTGGCCTTTAAGGCCAAGTTTGACTTCGGTCAACATTTTTAGTAAACGACCTAGGAATCGAGTTTCGACGGTTCCGGTAGCTTTGTATAATGATTTTGGATTTGGGCGTATGTTCGGAATGGGTTTTGGATGACCCGGGAGCGTTTCGGTGCCCAATATTGAAATAAGAGTTCCTTAAGTTCCTATTTGTGGTTTGGAATGTGTTTTCGAGTTATCGAGGTCCGAACGGAATTTCGAGATTGGGAATAGTTCAATTATGTCATTTATGACTTTCCTGCAAAATTTGGTGTCATTCCGAGTAGTATAGGTCGGTTCGGCGTGTTGTGAGCGAAGTCAAGAAAACTTAAAGTTCCTAAGTTTGGTTCTAGGGGTTTTGAGGTGTGATTTTGAGTTTTAGCATTGTTTTGGGTTTTTTGAAGGCTCGAGCAATTTCGTATTATGATTTGGGACTTGTTGGTATATTTTGACGTGGGCTCGGGTGGGACAGGTGCCTCCCGAGCACCACACGAGGCCAAAAACCAGTTGAAATAGCTGCTGGTGTACTTGCTCTGGTGTGATCCGCAGGTGCGGTTGCCCAGTCGCAGGTGCGAGACTGCTCCTGCGGTCCCAACCTCGCAGGTGCCACCCCCAGCAAGCAGTCCCTTTCTCGCAGGTGCGGACAAAGTTCTGCAGGAGCGGAGCCGCAGGTGCGGTCTCCCCTCCACAGGTGCGGGCTCGGGCTTCCACGTCCATTTATGCAGGTGCGGTCCTCAAGTCGCAGGTGCGGAAACACTGTCAGATAGTGTGTTTCTTAAATACGGGATTCTTCATTTCTTCCTCCATTAGAACACCTTGAGAGCTTGGAAAAAGGGCTCAACGACCGAATCACTGAAAGGTAAGTAGATTCTATCTTAGAGTTAGTTAATGCATGCATTCTTAGTGGAATTCAACTACTTAATAAGTAAAAATTTAGGAATTTGGGTAGTAACCCAGGGCCTGCGAGAATTTAGAAAATTACCCGTGAATTAGCTATGAAATCAAGTAAAAATTATGTATTAATGATCCTTAGGCTATGGGTGAGTGTTTCCTTCGAGAATTTTTGGAATCCGAGAATGCGAGCCCGGGGTTGGATTTTGGGATTTCTTCAAGAATGGTGAATTTGGGTAAGTAATAGGGGAATTCCATGCTTTGAATATAAATTGATATATTTGTATAACATTTGGCTAGTTTCGAGTCTGTGGGTGTCGAGTTCGGAGTATCGGGCGCATTCTTGACCAGGGGAGTAGGTGCGACGCGAGGTGAGTCTCCTTTCTAACCTTGTAATGGGGAACTGTCCCCCTAGGTGATTTAACTGCTATATGTGATAATTGTGGGGGCTACGTACGTACAAAGTGACAAGAGTCCGTACGTAGCGACAATGTCTATTATGTCCGGGTAGTTAGGCCCACATCACGCCTTGTGTTTTTACTTGATATGAACTATATGCTTAATAAAATAAATGTTACATGTTGCTTACTTCCCTGAGGTCGTGCAAATTTGAGACACTTGTTAGGAATCGTTCACTAAAAAGTAATTTGAAAAGGAATAATGTGTATGCATGTGACCGCTTCGCAATTTACATTCCGCGAGCGGAGTGTGATTTTCCCCACTCTTATGGGAACGAGCCATACGCCACGACGGATTGAGAGATGCACTTTTGGTACGGGCTCGATCCTCGGCAATGCATAGAGAGGATTGAGAGATGCACTTTTGGTACGGGCCGTTCGATCCTCGGCAGTGCATAGATGTGAGTACTTTGTGGAGAGGTGCAATTATGGTTCGGGCCGTTTGACCCTCGACAGTGCACGGACATGACTATCTTGTGACTCCGGCCGATTTTCCTTACCCTGCATGCGCATGATTTATTTGTTACTAAATTCATGGATATTGATTTGACAGATATTTGGGGGAAAGTGAAATTGTAATTGTTTTATTCATTCCCTCTACTTTCTTGGATTTCAGTACCTTATATATAAATTTGTTGCTTCACTGCCTTTACATGCCTACCGTTTCTATTATATTCTGTTAAATTATATTGTTGGACCTTAGTGAGTGTCCTGTCGACCTCTCGTCACTACCTCTTCGCGGTTAGGCGGGATACTCACTGGGTACATATATATATGTATGTACTCATGCTACGCTTCTATACTTAACTATACAGGTTCTGAGGCTGGTGCATCTGGTTGTCGGACCAGAGCTTGACTTGATATTAGACGGACTTGACTTCACGGTGAGCTGATTTTCCTCCTGGCAATCTCCGACAGCACTATGGGGTTTTCTTTTGCTTATTTCCCGTCTATTTCCTTCAGACAGTGGGACTGTATATTATATCTTTTGTATATTCTGTTAGTATGCCCGTAGGACTTGTGACACTAGTTCCTGCCACACACATGATAGTTGTTATGGATTTCGGGTTTGTATATATATATATATTGGCTCACGCCTCTTCATGACTGCTTTTGATTAAAAACTGGCTAATTATCCTTGTCGATTCATGTTTTAAGTTTTAAAAACTGAGTATATGTTGAACTGTTTAATCTAATAAGAAAGAACCCTTAGTAAATTGAGTGTTGTCTTGCCTGACCCCGCTGTTGGGCGCCATCACGACCTAAGACAGGATTTTGGGTCGTGACATGACCTATTTTCTTTCAATTACACAAATACATTTAATAAGATTTCAACCTAAAATCTAGGATTTTCATGGTAGAAATTGGGGATTTCGGTAGAATTAGGGATTTTTGTAAAATTAGAATTTAGACCTCAAATTGAGGTCGAATTTCGAAACAAACTACATAACCGGGCTCGGGGGTGAATGGGTAATTAGGTTTTGGTCCAAATTTCGGGTTTGGACCAAGCGGTCCCGAGAGTTATCTTTTGTTGACTTTTTCAATAATGACCTAAATTGAACCTTCTTCATTCGTGAGTAGTTCCTAAGGCTTATGTTGAATCGTTTGGGTTATAATTTGCTAGATCAGAGGCTTGTTCGAATGGCAAAGCCATGGTTGAGCTTTGAGTCGAGTTTGAAGCGGGGTAAGTGTCGTGGTTAACCTTGACTCGAGGGATTAAGACTTTGGTTGCCTATTTTCTACATGTTTAAATGTTGGGTGCAACGTATATGTGAGGTGACGACTCATTATGCGTTGTTGTTGGGTTAAAGCATATGGATGAGACTTGTTTCTTGTAATTTACTTCCTTCTTGATCATGATATCCATGCTTAGGCTAGTTTACTACTAAATTGATCGTTCTTTCCGCATTTATGGGCTATTTGTGATAATTGAGTATTGATTTGAAGTTAAGCTTGATATTGTGGAACCGTTGTTGTCGTAAGGTTTATTCTTGCTCTTTTCTATCTCCCAATTGTTATATGTTCATTGTTACATGGTAAGGGAGAGTGTTAAATAACGAAGGGTGATGTTGTGCCGATTGTTGTTGTAATTATGATTAATACATAGTGAGGAGGAGAGTTAAAGCACGAAGGGTGATTCCATGCCGTATTTATTGTTTCATGATTAAATTGAGAGTAAAATCACGAATGGTGATGCCGTGCCATTATTACTATTCCATGGTGAGGTTGATAGTAAAAACATGAAGGGTGATGCCGTGTGGTGTTTATTCATTATGTTTATCCCTTTCATTGGCTTGAGGTTTATTGACTGATTCATGTTTCCCTTTCCTGTTGTAGTTACTGTATCTCGTACCCTCTATCGCATGTCCCCTCCCAATAGTACATGTTTAATCTTTATTTGTTGTTATGTCATTCGTATATTTATGTCTGTACAATTTTAATTACGTGGGTGTTCTGTCATAACCTCGTCACTACCTCATCGAGATTAGGCTCGACACTTACGTAGTACATTGGGTCGGTTGTACTCATACTACACTCTACACTTCTTGTGCAGTGTGATGACCTGATAGGTCATCTTATATTTTATAACCTAATTCTATGTTTCAAGGTCTCAAAAACCTCATTTTATCCTTCCTCTATTTGCATGCGCAGTCCGCGTGTTCTTCCCGAAGGCTTATATGTTAAAAATTGATAAAAATAAGAATTTCGCCTAAAAATTCATTTAAGTTGACTTCGGTCAATGTTTTGGGCAAACGGTCTTGGATTTGTATTTTGACGGTCCCAGTGGGTCCGTATCATAATTTGGCACCTGGGCGTATGCACGGAATTGAATTCGGAGGTCCATAGCTCGAGTTATTGATTTTTGTTAAAATTGAAAGTTTGAAAGTTATATGGTTTTTAAGGATCGACTGATGTTTGGGTTTATTGATACCGTGTCCGTATTTTGGTTGCGGAGCCCAGTACAGGTCCCGAATAATATTTATGACTTGTATGTCAAATTTGGTGAGAAACAAAATTGATTTGATGTGATTCGGACGTTCGGTTGTGAAAATAGAGGTTTTAAAGTTTTCTTGAAAATTTCATTTGATTTGGTGTCCGATTCATAGTTTTAGGCATTATTTTGGTGTTTTTATCACGCAAGAAAGTTTATATGATGTTTTAAGACTTGTGTGCATGTTTGGTTTGGAGCCCCGAGGGCTCGTGTGAGTTTCTGATAGGCTACGAGGTGATTGAACTTAGAAAATCCGGTGTTTTTGTTGTAGCTGGTTTTCTGGTGTGTTGTGCTTCGCGATCGCGAAACCATTCTCGCGATCGTGAAGGGGATATGGGTTAAGGGAGGATTTTACACTACGTGAACGCGAGACCATGGTCATGAATGCAGTGCATTGGGGGGTTTGCTTTACGCGAACACGACCCGTCACACGCAAACGCATAACTTTAGCTAGGTTGGGCAGGGGACTTCAGATGACTCTATGCGAACGCCAGCCCTGTCTCGCGAACGCGAAGGTGAGGCGGGATATACCTTCATGAACGCGTAGAGTCTCCCGCGATTGCATAAGCCATTAAGGCTCTGCCCTTCGCGAACGCGATGAACACTGACGCCTAGTGATAAAATAGTTCCAATTATGGGATTTTTGCCATTCTTTCAGAAGTTTCAAAACTAGAAGACCTAGAGGCGATTTTTCCATAAGAGTTTCTTTTCCAAATTTTTTTTAAGTGATTCTAACCTACTTTCTTTCAATTACCCATTACATTTCATGAGTTTTCAACCTAAAATCTAGGATTTTCATGGTGGAAATTCGGGGTTTGGGTAGAATTAGGGATTTTTGTATAATTGGAATTCCGAACTCGAATTGAGGTCGGTTTTCGAAACAAATTACATAATCGAGCTCGGGGGTGAATGGGTAAATGGATTTTGGTCAGAACCTCGGGTTTTGAAAAAAGGGCTCGGGGTCAATTTTTGACTTTTTGGGGGAAATTAGGCATTGTAATTGATTCCTTTAACAATAATTGATATTACTGAGTCGTTTGTGGATAGATACGAGTGATTTAGAGGTAGATTCTAGAGGAAAAACTTCGATTGAGCATCGAGTGGCCTTTGGAGCGAGGTAAGTGTTGTGTCTAACCTTGATTTGAGAGAATTTTGATTCCTCAAACTATTTGCTATGTGAATTTCATGTGAACGACGTATTATATGAGGTGACGAGTGCTTATGAGCCGCCAAATTGTCTTTCCCTATTTTCCTGCTTTTCTTATATTATCTCCTTCCTTGTCTTAATTGTTTCATGCCCTAAATATGTTCCCATGCCTAATTGCTACTTGTTAGTCATTTTTTTCCTTCGGTTCATGATATTAGTTCTTTTCATAGCTTCATTATCTCTTATTATTTGTTTAAGCTGGTTTATCTGTGCCTTTTTATTGTAAATTATGAATTGGTCTCACTGTGTAGTATTATTTATGTGAACCTTCATAGTTTACAAGTTTCCTATTTGTTTCGGTTTGGTGTTTAAGTATTGTGATGGGTTTATATGATTCGAATTGTGAAATTTATGTACATATTGAGTAGTTGATATTGATATGGTTGGATCGGGTTGCACGCCGCAACATGTGGAATAAGGGTGACATATTGAGGTGGAATAAGGGTGAACTGATACTGTACTGTGGGAACGGGTTGCACGCTGCAACAACTGTAAAAAAGGTGGATTGTTTGGTGGATTATTGTGATATGGTGGGATCGGGTTGCGCGCCGCAACACTTTTATATATATTCATTGTTGTTTATGTCATTGTGAGGAAATAAGGAAGGAATATGAGATGTATGGTGGGATCGGGTTGCGCGCTGAAACAACCTATGTGTATATGTTTCCCTGAGCTGTCTTAGCCTTACAGTATTCTCTTTAGCACTTAAGGATTTGTAATTTCTGAACGCTATTGATTTATTTCTGGGAGTTGTTGTATTTCTTGCATTTCACTGCTTTCTTCTATTCTGTATTTCCTATTCTGTTTTTATTATATATACTGCATGCAAGTTGTAGTGTGAGTGACCTGCCTAGCCTCGTCACTACTTCATCGAGGTTAGGCTCGACACTTACCAGTACATGGGGTCGATTGTACTGATACTGCACTCTGCACTTCTTGTGCAGATTTTGGTGCTGGTCCGAGCTGATCCTGAGGTTAGCTGTTGGATTCATTCGACAAGAGACCCAAGGTAGATCTACCGGCGTCTGCATACCATGGAGTCCCCTTCTAGACATTGCACTTTACTTTTTCTTTCCTTTCAAAGACAGTTGCATTTCTTTCAGACTTTTACTTGTAGTAAATCATAGAAGCTCGTGAATTGTGACTCTAGATCTGTGTAGTAGTATATATTGAGGCTGTTATATACTTCTGACTCATTTTAATTCGTTTTAGTTTGATTTCTGTTATTTACTGAATTGAATAAGGATTGGCTTAATAATTCACTAACGTTGGCTTGCCTAGAAAGTGAAATGCTAGGTGCCATCACAGTCACAAAGGTAGGAGTTTCGTGTCGTGGCAAATTGGTATCAAAGAACCAGGTTGCCTAGGTCTCACAATTCACGAGCGAGCTTAGTAGAGTATAGGGAATCGGTACGGAGATGTCTGTACTTATCTTACAGAGGCTATGAAGTTTAGGAACAAATTTCACTTCTATTCTTCTCTGTCGTGCAATTTTTTTTCTCAATACTGATTGAACTCTTCTACTCATATTCTCTTGCAGATGGCGAGAACACGTACTGCATCTTTAGTTGAGCAGCAACCAGAGCCTCTAGTGGCAGCTCTTACGAGGGGAAGAGGTCGAGGTCGAGGCCGTGCTAAAGGCCGAGGCAGAGGTAGGGCTCAACCCAGAGCCCGAGCAGTAGCCCTAGCCGTGGAGCCTCAGGTAGAGTTTGACGAGGAGGTTTCATCCTAGACTTTTCCTGCGGGGCCAACTCAGGTTCCGGAGGGGTTCATTCCCATGCCAGTGCTTCAGAATGCTTTGGCCCGTTTGGTGGGCCTTATGGAGAGTGTGGCCAAGACTGACATATTTCCCATGGCACCAGCCGTCACTCAGACTGGAAGAGGATCCCACACTCCTGCTAGCCACACTCTGGAGCAGATGGATCCCTAGTACCTGACTCCAGCAGCTCATCAAGTCGAAGTAGTTCAACCGGTTATTGCGGCACAGATCGGTGATGGGTCAGCTATGTCTTCCGAGGCTTTGTGGAGATTGGACAGGTTTACCATGCTCTTCCCAGTTCACTTCAGAGGATCCGTAAGAGTATCTTGAAAACTATCATGAGGTGCTACAGGACATGGTTATAGTGGAGACCAATGGGATCGGCTTTGCTACATTTCACATGACTGGTTCCACCAAGAAATGGTGGAGAGATTATTTGTTAACCAGAGCAGCTGGGTCACCTACACTTACTTGGTTCTCTCAGCTCTTCCTAGAGAAGTTTCTTCCTATCACATTGAAAGAGGAGCACCGCTGTCAGTTCAAGCGTCTCCAGCAGGACAATATGGCTGTTACTTAGTATGAGACACAGTTTGTGGATTTGACCCATCCTGCTCTTGTTCTGCTTCCTACAGAGAGAGAGAGTGAGAGAGAGTGAGAAGGTTTATTGAGGACTTGCTAAACTATCAGATTGCAGATGGGTAAGGAGAGTAGGAGTTAGATTTCTTTTCTGGAAGCTACCAATGTTGCCAGGCTAGTCGAGATGGTTCTTGCACAGGGAGGTCAGAGGTCTGACAAGAGTCCTCATCATTCCGATGGGTTCAGCGGTGCCTCATCTGGAGGAAGGGGTGCTTTTGGTAAGAGACATCCTCCCAGAGCATTTCATTCAGCGTTTCAGGCATCCCTCGGTGCTTCAGGGAGTCGTGGTCCTTACGTGCCTCATTCTTGACAACCAGCCTACAGTGTACCACCAGCTCCTATCAATGCACCTCATATTCAGAGTTATTATAGTGGTCATCCGGCCCATTCGGGTCAATCTCAGTTTCCAAAACCAAAGTACCAGGATAGATGTTTCGAGTGTGGTGGTTATGGGCATATCAGGAGGACCTATCCGAGATTATTGGGCGTTCCGTCACAGCATCAGGGTTCTCGTACCATGGTTCCGGCACCAGTTGCTGCACCGCGTGCTCAGACCGGTGATGGGTCAACTATGTCTTTTGAGGCTTTGTGGAGATTGGACAAGTTTACCATGCTCTTCCCAGTTCACTTCAGTGGTGCTTCTTCAGAGGATCCGTAGGAGTATCTTGACAGATGTCATGAGGTGCTATAGAACGTGAGGATAGTGGAGACCAATGGGATCGTCTTTCCTACATTTCAGATGACTGGTTCCACCAGGAAATGGTGGAGAGATTATTTGTTGACCAAAGCAGCTGGGTCGCCTGCTCTTACTGGGGACTAGTTCTCTCAGCTCTTCCTAGAGAAGTTTTTTCCTATCACATTGAAAGAGGAGCATCGCCATCAGTTCGAGCGTCTCCAGCAGAGCAGTATGGCTGTTACTTAGTATGAGATCCGTTTTGTGGATTTGGCCCATCATGATCTTCTTCTGCTTCTTACCGAGAGAGAGAGAGAGAGAGAGAGAGAGAGAGAGAGAGAGAGAGAGAGAGAGAGAGAGAGAGAGAGAGAGAGAGAGAGAGAGAGAGAGAGAGAGAGAGAGAGAGAGAGAGAGAGAGAGAGAGAGAGAGAGAGAGAGAGAGAGAGAGAGAGAGAGAGAGAGAGAGAGAGAGAGAGAGAGAGAGAGAGAGAGAGAGAGAGAGAGAGAGAGAGAGAGAGAGAGAGAGAGAGAGAGAGAGAGAGAGAGAGAGAGAGAGAGAGAGAGAGAGAGAGAGAGAGAGAGAGAGAGAGAGAGAGAGAGAGAGAGAGAGAGAGAGAGAGAGAGAGAGAGAGAGAGAGAGAGAGAGAGAGAGAGAGAGAGAGAGAGAGAGAGAGAGAGAGAGAGAGAGAGAGAGAGAGAGAGAGAGAGAGAGAGAGAGAGAGAGAGAGAGAGAGAGAGAGAGAGAGAGAGAGAGAGAGAGAGAGAGAGAGAGAGAGAGAGAGAGAGAGAGAGAGAGAGAGAGAGAGAGAGAGAGAGAGAGAGAGAGAGAGAGAGAGAAAGAGAGTGAGAAGGTTTATTGACGGACTTGCTCAACTATCATATTGCAGATGGCTAAGGAGACTAGGAGTCAGATTTCTTTTCAGGCAGCTACCAATGTCGCCAGGCTAGTCGAGATGGTTCTTGCACATGGAGGTTAGAGGTTTGACAAGAGACCTCGTCATTTTGGTGGGTTCAGCGGTGCCTCATCTGGAGGAAGGGGTTTTGTTAGGGGACATCCTCCCAGGCCGTTTTATTCAGTGCTTGAGGCATCCCACGGTGCTTCAGGGAGTCATGGTCCTTATGTGCCTCATTTTTGACAGCCAGCCTACAGTGGACCACCAGCGCCTATCAGTGCACCTCCTATTCAGAGATATTATAGTGGTCATCCGGCCCATTCGGGTCAATCTCAGTTTCCAAAACCACAGTACCAGGATGGATGTTTCGAGTGTGGTGGTTATGGGCATATCAGGAGGACCTGTCCGAGATTATTGGGCGTCGCCCAACATCAGGGTTCTCGTGCCATGGTTCTGGCACCAGTTGCTGCACGACCTGCTCAGATCGGTGATGGGTCAGCTATGTCTTCTGAGGCTTTGTAGAGATTGGACAGGTTTACCATGCTCTTCCCAGTTCACTTCAGTGGTGCTTCTTCAGAGGATCCGTAGGAGTATCTTGACAGATGTCATGAGGTTCTACGAAACGTGAATATAGTGGAGACCAATGTGATCGGCTTTGCTACATTTCAGATGACTGGTTCCACCAAGAAATGGTGGAGAGATTATTTGTTGACCAGAGCAGCTGGGTCGCCTGCTCTTACTTGGGACTAGTTCTCTCAGCTCTTCCTAGAGAATTTTTTTCTTATCACATTGAAAGAGAAGCATCGCCGTCAGTTCGAGCGTCTCCAGCAGAGTAGTATGGCTGTTACTTAGTATGAGATCCGTTTTGTGGATTTGGCCCATCATGCTCTTCTTCTGCTTCTTATCGAGAGAGAGAGAGAGAGAGAGAGAGAGAGAGAGAGAGAGAGAGAGAGAGAGAGAGTGAGAAGTTTTATTGACGGACTTGCTCAACTATCAGATTACCAGGATGGATGTTTCGAGTCTGGTGGTTATGGGCATATCAGGAGGACCTGTCCGAGATTGTTGGGCTTTTCGCCACTGCATCAGGGTTCTCGTGCCATGGTTCCGACACCAGTTGCTGCACCGCCTGCTCATCCAGTCGGAGGTAGGTGTCAAACAGCCAGAGGTAGGGGCCAAACTGTTAGAGGTGGATGTCAGGCCATTAGAGGTGAAGGCTAACCAACTAGAGGCCGTCCTAGGGACGTGGTTCAGAGTGGTGGGTCCTAGCCCTGATGTTATGCTTTTCCAGCCAGGACGCTGTTATTACATGTACTATTTCAGTTTATAGTAGAGATGCTTCAGTTCTATTTGATCTGGGATATACTTACTCCTATGTGTCATCCTATTTTGCTTCATATTTGGTTGTGCCTCGTGATTCTTTGAGTTCTCATGTGTATGTATCCACACCTATAGGGGATGCTATTGTTGTAGATCGTGTTTATCATTCGTGTGTGGTCACCATTGGGAGTCTTGAGACTCGTGTAAATATTTTACTTCTTGATATGGTCGATTTTGATTTCATTTTGGGTATTGATTGGCTGTCACCTTATCATGCTATATTGGATTGTCACGGCAAGACAGTGACCTTAGCCTTGCCGGGGTTGCCTCAATTAGAGTGGAGAGGGACTTCTGGACATTCTACCAGCAAGTTTATCTCTTATGTGAAGGCTCGACATATGGTCAATAAGGGGTGTCTAGCTTATTTGGCTTATGTCCGCGGTTCTAGTGCGGCGGTTCCTTCCATGGATCCAGTGCCAGTTGTTCGTGAGTTTCCAAAGGTGTTTCTTGCGAACCTACTGTTACATCTCGTGCTTCTCGTATGTTAAAGTTTCATCTTTAGTTAATTGACATAAACTCAGGGATGAGATTATTTTGAGGTTATCATTTTTATGCTATTTATAACAAGCGATAAGTAGGCGCCATGAAGGATAAAGGGAACACGAATTAAAGATAATGAGTTTCATTGAAGATTGTCGATTTGGAAAAAAATATGGTCCGAGCTATAATACCCGGTATTTATGAATTAGTGCCATACAAGGTAATACATGACCATAATAGTAAGGTATATAAGGTATGTTAAAAATGAGTAGTATTTTGAGTAAGTTGAGATAATTCTTAATTATATGGGTAATTAGTTAATTATTGGTTAATGAGGGAATTAACTAGTTAATTAATAATTAGTGAACAATTAATTAGAGATATGGGATAAGGGCTAACAAGCAAAAACGTGGTAGCCCCTTTCTTTCATTTAAGTTACTCTTACCTTATAATTGCAAGGTGGCAACATTTAAGAGAATTGCACCTTATCTCATATAGTTGAAGAAGTATTATCAAGAAAGCAATAAAACAAAGGATACATTTCTATTCATTTTCCTTTCTTGTAGATAACAACCTTCCATTCCTAGTCCAAAATTAAGGATAAGTCACTTGCATAGAAAAGTTACATGGAGCTTCAACCAACACTTCCTTGCATAGCAATGTGATTGCTTCGAGCTTTTCATACAACTTGTTCCGTGTTTGTCGCAATTAACGTGTGTTAGAGGATTGTCAAGAGAATCGACTTAGGTATGTTAAGGCTAAGCCCTTAATTCATTTTGGCATGATCTCATAATTACACAAGTCTGGTAACGAGGCATAAGAAAAATTCATATTCCTGAATTTATGTACATTTTTCTAGTCTCATAAGTTACAATATTCTCCCTTATCGAGACTTTACATTCAATTGAGTATTCTCTTCTTCCAGTCAAGAGAGTAGAGAATCTATATATCCAGTATTACAGTATTTTCATTACCATCGAGCTATAATCGATGGGCAGTCCCCTATTGGAAAAACTCTGATCAGATGGTAAGTTATATACCGAGCCTACTGTGGCCGAGCGCCTATGAGCGAGCCTAGTTGGTCGAGATACAGAGCCTAGTATGGACGAGCGCCTATGAGCGAGTCTACTACGGCAGAGTAGTTATATATATATATATATATATATATATATATATATATATATATATATATATATATATATATATATATATATATATCGGGTCTTATAGGGCCGGACAACTATTTTGCTTACTATATTGAGAGATTTGAGTCAGTATCAGGAGGTAAGTATATGTTTAGATTATCAGTTCAGTTTCAACTTTCAGTATATTGCCTTACATATTCGGTACATTATTTCGTATTGACGTCCCTTTCTGGGGCGCTGCATTTCATGCATGCAGGTTCATATAGACAGATGGGTAGACCTCTTCAGTAGGTGTTGCGCGAGTTCAGCTTTATCAGTAAGCTCCCTATACTTCGGAGTTGTCAGGTCTAGAAGTTTTGTGTACATCTTGTGTATATATGTAGATAGGTTATGGGTAGGTCGGAGCCCGGTTCCGATCACAGTACATCCATCAGCAGAGGCTTATAGACATATCCTTTTAGTTAGTGTAGTATGTTGGGCTTGTAGGCCCTGTACGTATATTTTGTTGGCTTGTCAGTTATAGTAGTTATGACGGCCTTGCCGGCCCAACTTTATGTTGACATTTAGTCAGTGTTGGTCTCTATTCATTTTTATATTTTGTTTTGCAAATTGTCTTGCAATGTGGACCTTGGCCAAAGTATGACATTATATGTCCAGAATTCATGAGTCGCAAGTGGGTACGCAAGGATAGATGAGGCAACGGGTGCTGGTCTTGCCCCCAGGCTCAGGGCGTGACAAAAGTGGTATCAGAGCAGTTCTGTCCTAGGGAATCTACAAGCCGTGTCTAGTAGGGTCTTGTTTTTAGATATGTAATTCGCCACATTATATAAGGAGGGGACTACAGGGCATTTAGGAGTTGGTTACCCTTCTTTCAAATCTATATCGTGCTGTAGAACTGAGTTATAGGAAATTTGAGTTAAACTTACGCGTTGGAATTTTCATGCACTGACGACGGTAACTAGGAAGACTACGGATACCAAAGGAGATTAACAACAGTAGGTGAGGGGACTACCAGGGTACCCCTAGTAGATGGGGACCAATCTGAGGCCCATGGAGACACCCCTACCCAGCCATTAACGGCTCCTTCGCCACCTGAGGAGATTCCTAGGGAGACCGCACATTAATTTCCCCCTCCACTTCCATCACATCAGGACTTGAGGAGTGCGATGCATTTGTTGACACGGCTGGTAGCTACAGAGCAATAGGTCAGGGCATCCGCTAGTGCAGAATCTTCTGAGGGGTTTGGGAGTTCAAGGGTCTGAGAGTTTGCTTTGAGTCCCCCAGAGTTCACGGGTACTGATCAGAGGGAGGACCCACAAGATTTCATAGATCATCTTCATAGGATCTTTCGGGTTATGCATGCCATGGAGAAAGAGGCAGATGAGCTAGTAGCTTCTCGACTTTGAGATATAGCCACCTTTAGCATGAGGGATGGGAAAGGTCCAGGGGACGTGATGCACCTCCAACTATTTAGGAGAATTTTTCAGATGCCTTCATTGGCCAGTACTTACCGTGGGGGATCCGACAGGCTCGAATCCATCAGATTATAGCCCTCAAGCAGGGCAATATGAGTGTTCGAGAGTATAGTCTCCATTTTGACTCATTGGCCAGATATGCACCATCCATAGTTGCTACTATGCAAGACATGATCCACAGGTTTATAGCAGGGTTGGCCCCAGAGTTGACCGAGGCATGTGCCACCGCTACATTGTAGGATAATATGAATATCTCCCGGATTCAAGCATTTTCCTAGAATATAGAAAGGGGTAGGTGTCGGCAGCAGGCTACGGAGAGGACTGAGTCAGGGCAGCGTAAAAGGATGAGATTTTCCAGGTCTCATGAGCAATCTTTGGGTAGCTATATTCCCCAGAACTTCGAACGGCTACCTAGGCCTCCGCCACCTCAATTACAGGGTTACATGTATGACCGTTACACTCAGTCAAGACCAAGTGAGAGATCCTAGGCGTCGGGTTTGCATCGACAGCGAGGTTCAGGGAAGATATGGAAATTTCTATTGCGGTGTGCCATCTACGGTAGAGGGCACTTGGGCCAATGCCGAGCCGGTTCCGATGCTTGTTATACATGTGGACGTCAGGGGAATATGATGCGAGATTGTCCGAATAGAGATTCTAGGGGTATGGCGCAACCAGTGAATTCAGTTTCAGGATCATCTATGTCTGTGCATCCTTCAGGGCGCGAGTCTCAATCTTCGGCTGGTAGAGGTCGAGGCAGAGGTATAGGTTCCAGTTCAGGTGGTAACAAGAATCATAGCTATGCGTTAGCGGGTCGGTAGGACCAGTAATCCTCACCAGATGTTGTGATAGGTATGTTGACCATTCACACTCACGATTCTTATGCCTTGATACACCCATGATCTACTTTATCGGGTATTACCCCATTTGTCGCGGGGAAATTTGGTATAGTTCCTGAAATACTAAGTGATCCTTTTGCGGTATCTACACCGGTCGGAGAATCGATTATTGCTAGACGGGTTTACTGAGGTTGTACGGTAACAGCTAGTTGAGCTAGAGATGTTGGATTTTGATGCTATCACGGACATGGATTGGTTCGCAGCTTGCTACGCCACAGTTTATTATCGAGCAAAGATAGATAGATTTTATTTTCTGGGTGAGCTAGTCCTTGAATGGGTAGGTAATACAGCGACACCCAGAGGTAGGTTTATTTCCTAGCTGAAGGCGAGGAAAATGATCGCAAAAGGGTGCATTTATCATATTATGCGAGTTAGAGATATAGATGCCGAGATGCCTACACTTCAGTCTATTCCAGTAGTAAAAGAGTACGCTGATGTATTCCCAGATGAACTTCCAATTATTCCTCTAGAGCGAGATTTTGGCATCGATTTGCTTCTGGGAAGTGAACCAATATCCACCCCTCCGTATAGAATGGCACCTGCCTAATTGAAGGAGTTGAAGGAGCAGTTAAAAGATTTACTGGGGAAAGGATTCATCAGACCCAGTACCTAACCTTGGGGTGTACTAGTACTATTTGTACGGAAGAAAGACGGCTCGCTGAGGATGTGTATCAATTATAGGCAACTGAACAAGGTAACTATTAAGAATAAGTAGCCACTTCCAAGGATAGACAACTTGTTTGATCAGTTGCAGGGAGCTAGATGCTTTTCAAAGATAGATTTGAGGTCGGGGTACCACCAGGTCAGAGTTCGGGAGAGAGATATTCCCAAGACAACTTTCAGGACCCGATATGGACACTTCGAGTTCCTTGTCATGTCCTTCGGGTTGACGAATGCACCTTCCATATTTATGGACTTGATGAATAGCCTATTCCGGCCATATTTAGATCTGTTCGTGATAGTCTTTATTGATTATATTCTAGTTTATTCACGTTCAGAGGATGAGCATGTGGACCACTTGCGAGCGGTACTCCAAACCCTCTGTGATAATAAATTGTATGCTAAGTTTTCTAAATGTGAGTTATGGTTGAAGTCTGTAGCATTCTTGGGGCACATCCGATGGAGGTATAAAGATAGACACTCAGAAGATTAAGGCTGTGAAATCCTGGCCTAGACCTACCACTCCGACAGAGATTCATAGCTTTCTAGGCTTAGCAGGATACTACCGGAGGTTTGTAGAGGGTTTTTCTTCTCTTTCAGAACCATTAACAAAGTTGATGCAGAAAGCAACTAAGTTTTAGTGGACGGAGTCTTGCGAGCGGAGTTTCCAGGAGATTAAAAAGAGGTTGGCTTCAGCGCCTGTTCTAGAACTTCTAGAGGGTCCAGATGGTTATGCCATGTATTGTGATGCCTCAGGTGTTGGGTTAGGATGTATCCTGATGCAAAATAGGAAAGTAATTGCGTATGCTTCAAGGTAGATAAGGAAGCATGAGCGGAATTATCTGACCCACGACCTCTAATTAGCTGCGTTTGTCCATGCACTTAAGATATGGATGCATTATTTATATGGTGTTCATGTTGATATATTCACAGATCATAAAAGCTTGCAATATGTCTTCAAGCAAAAATAGTTTAATTTGCGACAAAGGCGATGTCTTGACTTATTGAAATATTACAATGTTAATATTCTCTACCATCCAGGGAAAGCTAATGTTGTAGCAGACACCTCAAGTCGCTGATCTATGGGTAGGTTAGCACATGTAGAGGCTGAAAAAAGACAATTAGCTAGAGAGATTCATCAATTGGCTTGTCTGGGGGTTCACATAGTAGACTCTTGAAATGGTGGAGTTACTCCAAAATACTGCAAAATCATCTCTCATAGATAAAGTAAAGGAGAGCAGTACGATGACCTAGAGTTGGCCAAGTTGAGAGAGTGAGTTCCACAGTAGAAGAAGTCATTGTTAGAACTCAAGGGAGATGGGGTTATCAGATACATGGTTCGTTTGTGTGTTCCAGATGTAGCAGGGCTACGAGACATGATTATGTCAGAGCCACATTATTCGTGGTACTCCATTCACCCTGGGTCAACGAAGATATATCATGACATTAAGGATGTGTACTGGTGGAATGATATGAAGAAGAACATTGCTGAGTTTGTCTCTCAGTGTCCTAGTTGCCAGTAGGTGAAGACAGAGCACCAGAATCCCAGAGGGCTAATGCAGACTATAGATATCCCAGCATGGAAATGGGAGGCGATAAACATGGACTTTATCACGGTTTTACCTCGTTCTCATCGTAAGTTCGATTCCATATGGGTGATAGTCGATAAGCTCACGAAATCAGCTCATTTCCTATCGGTCAGATCTACATATACATTGGAAGATTATGCAAAGTTATATATGAAAGAGAGAGTGAGACTACGCGGAGTACCAATATCTATTATATCTGACTGTGGCGCCTAGTTTACATCACATTTTTGGAGGTCATTTCAGAAAGGTGTAGGGACTCAAATGAATCTCAGCACAACTTTTCATCCACAGACTGATGGACAAGATGAGTGCACAATTCAGACGCTCGAGGATATGTTACGAGCATGTGTATTGTATTTCAAAAGAAGTTGGGATTAACATCTACCTCTTATCGAGTTTGCATATAATAACAGTTACCACTCTAGTATCCAGATGGCTCCGTACGAATATTTGTATGGACGTAAGTACAGATCTCCTATAGGGTAGTTTGATGTTGGAGAATCTAGGTTACATGGGCCAGACCTGGTTCAGCAGACCATAGAAAAAGTAAAGCTTATCCGGGAGCGACTGTTGACAGCTCAAAATGTTCTTTTTCATTTCTTTTTTTTGTCATTTGAAATCCTTTTGATTTTTTATTACAGTTCTATATTTGATTCTATATCATATATATCTCTCATTCTATATTTATTTCAAATTCTAATTGTTTAATGGAATGGTTAGTTATAACTAATGAGACATTCCTCCGCTTTCAGGCGAAAGTGAAGATAAAAAAAAGAATCGACCGTTCAAGAGAAGTCATATTCTGACGTGCGGCGACGAGATTTAGAGTTCGGGGTTAATGGCTGGGTATTCTTTAAGGTGTCACCTATGAAGGGTGTGATGAGGTTTTGCAAGAAAGGCAAATTTAGCCCACGGTATATTAGGGCTTATAGGTTCATTCAGAGAGTGGACCAAGTAACTTATGAGTTAGAATTGCCCTTGGAATTGGAGTCTGTCCATCCGGTTTTTCACGTATCTATGTTACGAAAGTGCATTGGGATCCTACCCGAGTGGTGCCCACAAATGATGTACATATTACAGAGAACTTGTCATATGAGTAAATTCTGGTTGCCATCATAGACTGAGAAATCCTCAAGCTACATAATAAGGAGGTAGCCTCCGTAAAGGTCTTATGGAGAAGCAAGAATGTGGAAGAGATGACGTGGGAAGCGGAGGAAGAAATGAAGTCTAAATACCCCCACCTATGTTAAACGGGAGATATGGCTCGAGGTGGGATGCCTCAGCACATCCCTATTCAGGCCAGTAGGTCCTTAGGTAAGCTCTTGGTTTTGACGTTCCAAATTTATAATAGACAGCTATGTGAGGCCAAGTGTGGCATGTATAGTATAATTTCTGGCTGCGTGTAGGGTGGTTTTAGTCTAGTGTACGGAGGAGACTCTGGAAAAAAATTTCCAAGGTATCTAAGAGTAAACATTCGAGGACGAATGTTTCTAAGGGGGGAGGATATTACATCTCGCGCTTCTCGTACGTTAAAGTTTCGTCTTCAAATAATTGACATAGACTCGGGGATGAGATTATCTTGAGATTAGCATATTTATGCTATTTATAACAAGCGATAATTAAGTTCCATGAAGGATAAAGGGTAAAGGAATTAAAGATAATGAGTTTCGTTGAAGATTGTTGATTTGGGAAAAAATATGGTCCGGTCTATAATATCCGGTATTTATGGATAGTGCCATACAAGGTACTACATGACCATGATAGTAAGGTGTATAAGGTATGTTAAAAGTGAGTAGTATTTTAAGTAAGTTGAGATAATTCTTAATTATGTGAGTAATTAGTTAATTATTGGTTAATGGGGGAATTAACTAGTTAATTAATAATTAGTAAATAATTAATTAGAGATATGTGATAAGGCCTAAGAAGCCCAGAATGTGGCATCCCCTTTATTTCATTTAAGTAACTCTTACCTTATAATTGCAAGGTGGCAACATTTAATAGAATTGCACCTTGTCTCATCTAGTTGAAGAAGTGTTATCAAGAAAGAAATAAAACAAAGGATACGACCCTATTCATTTACCTTTCTTGTAGATAACAACCTTCCATTCCTAGTCCAAAATTAAGGAGAAGTCACTTGCATAGAAAAGTTACACGGAGCTTCAACCAACACTTCCTTGCATAGAAACGTTACTTCTCATAAATTAAGGAAACGTTTCCGTCAAGATTTTCTTTGCATAGAAACGTGATTGCTTCAATTTTTTCATACAACTTGTTCTGTGTTTTGTGGAAATTAACGTGTGTTAGAGGGTTGTCAAGAGAATTGACTCAGATATGTTAATGACAAGCCCTTCCTTCATTTTTGCATGATCTCGTAATTACACAAGTTTTAATAACGAGGCAGAAAGAAAAATTCATATTCCTGAATTTATGTACATTTTTCTAGTCTCATAAGTTACAGTATTCTCTCTTATCGGGACTTTATATTTAATTTAATATTGTCTTCTTCCAGTCAAGAGAGCAGAGAATGTATATATACAGTATTACAGAATTTTCATTACCATCGAGCTATAATCGATGGGCAGGCCCCTATTGGGCAACCTCTGATCAGATGGTAAGTTATATACCGAGCCTACTGTGGCCGAGCGCCTATGAGCGAGCCCAGTTGGCCGAGATACAGAGCCTAGTATGGCCGAGCACCTATGAGCGAGCCAACTACGGTAGAGCAGTTATATATATACTGATCCTTATAGGGTCGGGCAACTATTTTACTTACTATATTTAGAGAGTTGAGTCAGTATCAGCAGGTAAGTATATGTTCAGATTATCAGTTCAGTTTCAGCTTTCAATATATTGACTTACATACTCGGTACATTATTTTGAACTAACGTCCCTTTCTGGGGGCGTTGCATTTCATGTGTGCAAGTTCAGACAGACAGACGGGTAGACCTCCTCAGTAGGTGTTGCGCGAGTTCAGCTTTATCAGTAAGCTCCCTATCCTTCGGAGTTGTCGGGTCTAGAAGTTTTGTGTACATCTTGTGTATGTATGTAGATAGGTTATGGGTAGGTCGGGGCCCTGTTCCGATCACAGTACATCCATCAGCAGAGTCTTGTAGCCATATTCTATCAGCTAGTGTTGTATATTGGGTTTGTAGGCCCTGTACGTATATCTTGTTGGCTTGTCCGTTATAGTAGTTATCACGGCCTTTCTGGCCCAGCTTTATGTTGACATTTAGTCAGCATTAGTCTATGTTCAGTTTTATATTTTTCTTGCAAATTGTCTTGCAATGTGGCCCTGGCCAAAGTATGACATTATATGTCCAGAATTCATGAATCGCAAGTGGGTACGCAAGGATAGATGAGGCACCGGGTGTCGGTCTCACCCTCAGGATTTGGGCGTGACACCTACCGGGGATGTCACCTGATAGGGATATTGACTTCTTTATTGATTTGGCTCCGGGCACTCAGCCCATCTCTATTCCACCATACCGCATAGCCCCGCCAGAGTTGAAAGAATTGAAGGATTAGTTGCAAGATTTGCTTGACAAGGGCTTCATTAGACCTAGGTATCTCACCCTGGGGTTCACCTGTGTTGTTCATGAAGAAGAAAGATGGATAGATAAGGATGTGTATAGATTTTCGACAGTTGAACAAAGTCACCATCAAGAACAAGTATCCATTGCCGAGAATCGATGATTTATTTGATCAGCTTCTGGGTGCCAAGGTGTTTTCGAAGATTGATTTGAGATCTGGCTACCACCAGTTGAGGATTAAGGCATGCGATGTCCCTAAGACAACTTTACGGACTCGGTACGGGCATTATGAGTTTCTGGTGAGGTCCTTTGGGTTGACAAATGCCCAGCAGCATTCATGGATTTGATGAACTGAGTGTTCTAGCCTTATTTTGAACTACTTTGTGATCGTGTTTATTGATAATATCTTGATCTAGTCCCACAGTCGAGATGAGCATGAGCATCATCTCAGGATTGTGCTTAAAACTCTGAGAGCCAGCTAGTTGTATGCTAAATTTTCAAAGTGCGAGTTTCTGTTTGATTTAATAGCTTTCTTGGGGCACGTTGTATCAACAGAGGGCATTCAGGTAGATCCTAAGAATATTGAGGCAGTTCAGATTTTGCCTAGACCCACGTCAGCTATGGAGATCAGGAGTTTCTTGGGTTTGGCGGGCTATTACTGTCGATTTGTGTAGGGGTTTTCATCTATAGCAGCCCCGTTAACTAGGTTGACCCACAAGGGTGCCCTATCCATATGGTTAGATGAGTGTGAGACGATCTTTTAGAAGCTCAAGACTACTTTGACTACATCATTGGTGTTGGTGTTGCCCATAGGTTCAGGATCTTATACGGTATATTGTGATGCGTTCCGTGTTGGGCTTGATGCGGTATTAATGCAGGAGGGCGGGGTGATTGCATATGTGTCACAGAAGTTTAAGGTCCATGAGAAGAATTACCCGGTCAATGACTTAGTGTTGGCAGCCATTTTTCATGCGTTGAGGATTGGAGTCACTATCTTTACGACATGTCGTGTGAGGTCTTCACGGATCATCGGAGCCTTCAGTATTTGTTCAAGCAAAAGGATCTCAATTTGAGGCAGATGAGGTGGTTTGAGCTATTGAAAGACTATGATATCACCATCTTGTATCATCCTGGGAATGGCAATGTGGTGGCCGACGCCTTGAGTAGAAAGGCAGCGAGTATTGACAGCCTTGCATTCATTCCAGTCGGTGAGAGGCCGCTTGCATCGAATGTTCAGACTTTGGCCAACCAATTTGTGAGGTGGGGTATTTTAGAGCCCAGCCGTGTTCTAGTTTGTACAATCGCTCGATCTTCTTTGTTTGAGCATATCAGAGATCGACAGTATGACGACCCTCATTTGTTGGTCCTTAAGGACACAGTGCGGCACGGTGGTGCCAAGCAGGTTGCTATTGGAGATGACAGAGTCTTGAGGATGCAAGTTCGTGTTTGTGTTCCTAATGTGGATGGACTTCATGAGTTGATTCTTGAGGAGGCCCACAGTTCCCGGTATTTTATTCATCAGGCCGCTGCTAAGATGCATCAAGACTTACGACTGCATTATTGGTGGGGGAGGATGAATAAGGATATAGTTTCTTATGTAGCTCGGTGCCTGAATTGTTAGCAAGTGAAGTATGAACATTAGAGACATGGTGGTTTGCTTTAGAAAAGGGAGCGTATCATTATGGGTTTCGTTGTTGGACTCCCACGAACTCAGAGGAAGTTTGATGTCGTTTGGGTCATTGTGGACAGGCTGACTAAGTCGGTGCATTTCATTCATGTGGCAGTTACCTATTCTTCGGAGCGGTTTGCAGAGATTTATATCCACGAGATTCTCCGTCTTCATGGTGTGCCTGTGTCTATCATTTTTGATCGAGGTGTGCAGTTCACCTAGCACTTCTGCAGGCCAGTACAACATGATTTGGGAACGCGGGTTGAGTTGAGCATAGTGTTTCATCCTCAAAAGGACGGACAGTCCGAGCACAATATCCAGATATTGGAGGATATGCTCCGTGCATGTGTTATAGACTTTGGAGGATCATGGGATCAGTTCTTGCCCCTTTCAGAGTTATCCTACAACAAAATCTTCCAGACGAGCGGAGGCTCGATTGTTGGGTACAGATCTAGTACAGGATTCCTTAGATAAGGTCAAGATTATTCAGGATCGACTTTGTACAGCTCAGTCCAGGCATAAGAGTTACGGCGACCGTAGAGTTTGTGATGTTGCATTCATGGTCGGGGAGAGAGTGTTGCTCCGGATATCACCATGAAGGGCGTAATGAGGTTCGGAAATAAGGGCGAGTTGAGCCTTAGGTATATCGTGCCCTTCGAGATTCTGGAGAGAATGGGGGAGGTGGCTTACAGACATGCATTGCCACCGGGGTTATCAGCAATTCATCTGCTATTCCATGTGTCCATGCTCCGGAAGTATCACGATGATCCGTCCCATGTATTCGATTTCAGGTCTGTCCAGTTGAACAAGGATTTGAATTACGAGTAGGAGCCAATGGCTATTATAGCCTGGCAGGTTCGACAACTTAGGTCTAAGAGTTATCTTTCAGTTCCATCGAGGCAGCTACTTGGGATTCCGAGTCAGATATGCAGAGTAGATATCCACATCTTTTCACCAGCCCAGGTACTTTTCTATGCCCGTTCGAGGACGAACGGTTGTTTTAGAGGTGGAGAATGTGATGACACAATAGCTCATCTTATATTTTAGAACCTAATTATGTGTTTTGAGGTCTCAAAAACCTCATTTTAGCTTTTCTCGATTTGCGTACGTAGTCCGAATGTTCTTCCAGAAGGCTCATATGTTAAAACTTATACATATAAGAATTTTGACTTAAAAATTCATTTAAGTTGACTTCGATCAACGTTTTGGGAAAAGGAACCCGGATTAATATTTTGACCGTGGGTCTGTATCGTAATCTGGTACCTGGGAGTATGCCCAGGATCGAATTCAGAGGTCCTTAGCTCGAGTTATCGATTGTTGTTGAAAATTGAAAGTTTTAAAGGTTTAATGGTTTTAAGGATCGACTGATGTTTGGGTTTATTGATACCGGGTCTGTATTTTGGTTCCGGAGTCCGGTACAGGTCTCATATAATATTTATGAGTCGTCTTTCGAATTTGGTGAGAAACAGAGTTGATTTGACGAGATTCAGACGTTCGGATGTGAAAATAGAGGTTTTAAAGTTTTCTTAAAAATTTCATTTGATTTGGTGTCCGATTCGTATTTCTAGGTGTTATTTTGGTGTTTTGATCACGTGAGTGAGTTCGTATGATGTTTTAGGACTTGTGTGCATGTTTGGTTTGGAGCCCCAAGGGCTCGGGTGAGTTTCAGATAGGCTATGGGGTGAATTGAACTTAGAAAATCTGGTGTTTTGCTGTAGATGGTTTTCTGGTCTGTTGTGCTTCGTGATCGAGAAGCCACTCTCGTTATCGCGAAGGGGATCTGGGTTGGGGGAGGATTTTACACTATGAGAACACGAGACCATGGTCACGAATGCGGAGATTTTTGGGGTTTGCTTTACGCGAACGCGACCCGTCACATGCAAACGCGTATCTTTAGCTAGGCTGGGCTGGGGAATTGAGGTGACTCTATGCGAAAGCGAGCCCTGTCTCGCAAACGTGAAGGTGAGGCGGGATATATCTTTGCTAACTCGTAGAGTCTCCCGCGATCGCGTACGCCATTAAGGCTCTATTCCTTGCTAACGTGTCAGTGTTCACGCGAACACGGTGAACAGTGATGCCCAGTGATAAAACAGTTCCAATTACGGGATCATTTCCATTTTTTCAAAAATTTCAAAACTAGAAGACCTATAGGCGATTTTTACATAAGATTTTATTTCCCAATTTGTTGGTAAGTGATTCTAATCTACTTTCTTTCAATTATCCATTACATTTCATGAGTTTTCAACCTAAAATCTATGATTTTCATGGTGGAAATTGGGGGTTTGAGCAGAATTAGGGATTTTTGTATAATTGGAATTTAGACCTTGAATTGAGGTCGTATTTCGAAACAAATTACATAATCGGGATCGGGGGTGAATGGGTAAATGGATTTTGATCAAAACCTCGGGTTTTGACCAAGGAGACCCGAGGTCGATTTTTGACTTTTTGGAGGAAAGTTTGGGAAATCTAAAGTTATGCATTGTAATTGATTCCCTTAGCAATAATTGATATTATTGAGTCGTTTGGGGATAGATACGAGTGGTTTGGAGGTGGATTCTAGAGGAAAAGTTGTGATTGAGCATTGAGTGGCCTTTTGAGCAAGGTAAGTGTTGTGTCTAACCTTGATTTGAGGGATTTAGGAACCCTCAGACTATTTACTATGTGAATTTCATGTGAGCATCGTATATATGAGGTGACGAGTGCTTATGCGCCGCCAAATTGTCTGTTTTTCCGCTTTTCTTATATTATCTCTTTCCCTGTCTTAATTGTTTCATGCCCTAAGTGTGTTCCCATGCCTAATTGCTACTTGTTAGTCATTGTTTTCCTCCGGTTCATGATATTATCTATTTTCATAGCTTCATTATCTCTTATTATTTGTTTAAGCTAGTTTATTTGTTCCTTTTTGTTGTAAATTATGAATTGGTCTCGGTGTGTAGTATTATTTATGTGAACCTTCATAGTGTACAAGTTTCCCATTTGTTTCGGTTTGGTGTTTAAGTATTGTGATGGGTTTATGTGATTCGAATTGTGAAATTTATGTACATACTGAGTACTTGATATTGATATGGTGGGATCGGGTTGCACACCGCAACATGTGGAATAAGGGTGACATATTGAGGTGGAATAAGGTCGAATCGATAGTGTACGGTGGGAACGAGTTGCACACTGCAACAGATGTAATAAGGGTGGATTGTTTTGTGAAATAAGAGTGAATTATGATTGTGTTATTGTGATATGGTGGGATCGGGTTGCGCGCGGCAATACTTTCATATATATTCATTGTTAGTTATGTCATTGTGAGGAAATAAGGGAGGAATATGATATGTACGGTGGGATCGGGTTGCACGCCGCAAAAATCTATGTGTTTATGTTTCCCTGAGTTGTGTTAGACTTACAATATTCTCTTTAGCACTTAAGGATTGGTAATTTCTGAACGCTGTTGATTTATTTCCGGGAGTTGTTGTATTTCTTGCAATTTACTACTCTCTTCTATTCTGCATTTCCTATTATGCTTTTATTATATATATTGCATACAGTTGTAGTGTGAGTGACCCACCTTAGCCTCGTCACTACTTCGTCGATGTTAGGCTCGACATTTACCAGTACATGGGGTCGGTTGTACTGATACTACACTCTGCACTTCCTCTGCTGGTGTACGCAGACCCTAGAGTCCCCTTTTAGACAATGCACTTTATAGCTTCTTTCCTTTCAAAAACAGTTGTATTTCTTTCAGACTTTTACTTGTAGTAAATCTGAGAAGCTCGTGAATTGTGACTCCAGATCCGGGTAGTAGTATATATTGAGGCTGTTATATACTTCCGCACTCATTTTAATTCGTTTTAGGTTGATTGATGTTATTTACTAAATTGAATAAGGGTTGGATTAATAATTCACTAATGTTGGCTTGTCTATCAAGTGAAATGTTAGGCGTTATCATGGTCCCGAAGGTGGGAATTTCGGGTCGTGACATGGAGATTTTTGTAATGTTCCCTACTGTAAGTGTGGTGCATCGGCTCGGATTAGCATTTGGAGACTCGAGGTAGATCTGCTGGCATCCGCAGACCTTAAAGTGCCCTCTCACTTTCCCAATTTACTGTTCCTTTCATTCGAGACAGTTGTACTTGTTTCAAACCCTATGTGTAGAGACTCTAGAAGCTCGTGTACTTGTGACTCCATATCCGGATTATACTCAGATATTATTGGTTGTTATGTCACTTCGTACTTTGTTTTAGTTTCATGTTGGTTTAATTGGTATTACTTATTTGAATTGACTAAAATTGGATTAAAGATTCCCTAACAATGGCTTGCCTAGAAAGTGAAATGTTAGGCGTCGTCACGGTCCCAAAGGTAGAAATTACGGGTCATGACACAAGTTAACTGTAAATTGAACAAAACAACTCGAGTTTAAAACATTTTTCAAATCGAAGGATTAACACTAACCCTTGTAGAAACACTCCATAGGCTGTTGCAACTACTTCAAGTTAACTCTAACTTGAATGATACAACTCAGGTACCTAGTACAATTTGCTTATAAGAAAGCTGAAAGGTACAACTCAAAATGCCTATTACACTTTAAACTAGAAATAATGAAAGACACATAAAACTCTTTATGGAGCTGGTTCTTCAATCTGGTTCGTGTAGCTTCAGGATCACACTATTGAATCTCACAAGAATTTTTCAAAAATGTCTTGCTATTTTGCTATATATTCTGATTTTACTTCAGTACGTGTGTGTCACATGTAGAAGATAACAAACTGATATTTATAGAGTTAATAGAATAAGATTAACTAAAGTTCTAATGCTATACTCTTCCATGGTGAAAGTGTTCTGGTTATCTTCAACTTCTAACTCCTTCCTGATCTTGGATAGAGTTCTCTTCAAGTAAGGAGTCCTGCTCCTCATCAATTATGCAGCTTTTTTGTTCAGGGAATATAAGATATAACTACTTATACTTATCCCTTTTACATGCATGCCTTTTGCTTGATTCTGTCCGTCATCTGTGTATAATGTCCATGGACCTGGTTCATGCATGTGTTACTTTGTCAATCATCAAAACCAAAACCCTTCTGGTCAACAAATTCCCCCTTTTTGATGATGACAAACTCTTTGTTTTTTAAAAGCATGGAACCTGTTTTAGCCTAGCTCAACATTAAACACAATGTCAGGACACTTTCCATTTAAAGTCACAACTCATCAAGTACTAGGTTCCATAGGTTATATGCGTATATATGTATGTATATTCAAATGGCATTATATATGCATATATATGTATGTATATATATGTATATAGGATATGGGAAAGGTTATGGCGTTATATACGCACCACCACCTGATCAACTGGTATATGATGATGATTTTGCCCACAGTGGCTGATATGATATGACGGGATGCCCTCAGAGGCTAATGATGTTATGAAACATGTACCTATGCACGACATGACATTCATATGCATATGCATGGCGCTAAAATTAATTTATGATTTACAAAGCTATTCAGGCTTACAAATTGAGCCATGTGCTATATTTCTTCCATGTCTCTTATGTACTTATTTATGTGCCTTACATACTCGATACATTATTTGTACTGACGTCCCTTTTGCCTGGGGACGCTGCGTTTCATGCCCGTAGGTCCTAATAGACAGGTCGAGAGCCCTCCAAGTAGTCTATCAACTCAGCGGAAAATGTTGGTGCACTCCATTTGCTTTGGAGTTGCTTGTTTGGTGAGTATGATTTAGACGTGTATTGTTTGGTATGGCGGGACTCTATCCTGACCTTTATGACATTTATGTACTCTTGGAGGCTTGTAGACATATATCGTATACGTGAAAGATTGTACGGGTTTGTCGGCCTATGTTTTGAGTTTATAAATGATTATGTTGGCCTATTAGGCCCGTATGTCACATGTATATGATGATGTAATAAGAAAGATAAGTTATGTTGGTACCCGGTCGAGTAAGGTACCAGATGCCCGTCGTGGCCCATCGGTTTGGGTCGTGACAAAAGTGGTATCAGACCAGTCCTGTCCTAGGGAGTCTACAAGCCGTGTCTAGTAGATTCTAGTTTATGGGTGTGTCATTCACCACACTTATAAGCAGGAGGCTACAGTGCATTTAGGACTGTCACTCTTTCTTCTTACTCTAGATCGTGTGGTAGAGCTCAGTTGTAAGAACTCAAATTCCTAAACTCTATCTTATTCATAGTACGACGATGCCTTCATTCAGAAAGATGACCGATAAGAGATATATTGTGGAAGTATTGAGTTAGAGGAACTCAATTTTGCATCTTGCTTATGATGAGTAAATGAGAGGTCTTCAGCAGATCATGCATATACTAAAAGGTGTACGGTTCTTGATAAGGATATTTTAGGAAAGAATACTTATCCACTCTTACGGTAAAAAGGAATAACAGAATCGAAAGTTAGATACGAGTTGCAACAAGTAAAATAGGCAAGGTGAAGAAGGGTACAAGGTACACAGTTAATAAAGATTATCCTTATTTACCATTCATGAAGAGAGATATAAGCATTTTGAGTTACCTTCAACAACAACAGAGGTATGTATAATTGGCCACACTGATCTAAGTTATGCTCTATGGGGGCTAACAAATATGGTTTAAGAGAAGGACATAATATCACGATCCGGCTGGGGTTAGAGTGAGCCAAAATGATGGATGAATTGTTTGCGTTAGTTGATATTTCCGAAGGATATTGCAAATTTACTAATGGATCTCCCAGTGAGGCACCTAGATGGTGCACTCTAAAATAGTACAACTAAATATGAGTGCAACAAAGATAGGCACTGGAAGCCTCGAAGAAATAAATATTACCTTGATATGGCTCTCATCCCTAGTAGAGAGAGGATGTGGAGCAACCCAAAAAGTCATTGAATGGAGCAAAGGTAAGCTAAAAGCGAAAAAATGTCGTATTGAAGTTTTCACAAGAAAAGGGATATGCAGAAATATTAGCAGAGTAATGAGAAGATAGATAAGGAAGCATTATGAATGAGGCGTGATACAGGGATGAAAACGGCATAGTGTTACAGAACCTATAGTCAAATGAAGGAAGAGACGAAAGGTGATGGTCCTTAAGACAATGAAAGAGTATAGGCCATAAGGTTATAGCCTCATTTCGTGAAATAAGTTTGTGACTCCAACGCGACTATCAGAGGGGAGAGTTAATCCCCAAAGTAACAAAAATCAGTATGGACTGGTAAACAAGATAAACTAAATATGAATTAGGGACTGAATGATTGGAAATTACTTGGCATCATGGGAATTTCAGATTTTGTTCCGGCGGTAATAGAATGGACTACGGAAGGAGATTCATAATGAATTCAGAGAATAGTCATTCAGGGAGACGCTTCCCTAGAGGAAGCAAAGTGAGCAAAGTTAAGCTTAAGAGACTGTATGTGCTAGTTACGCTAAGTGTCACCCTCACGAATAAGGGAATTTGTCATCTTTGGTACAGAAGAATTTCCACAAGGCGAGTAAGGATCATTGATGTTGAGAAACGATGCCAAAGATGAAGAGGTAAAACATCTATAGGTAGATCCTCGTGGCTTGAGCTTTTATTACACCCCTAAAGGGGGGAATATGGAGTAATGTGGCATTAAGCCAGAATTAAGTGGTTCTAGTGAATATGGAATGGTAAAAGAAGAATGCGATAAATGAAAGAGGAATGAGATGGAACTTATCCAAATCTTACAGATACGCTACGATTCAAGAATATTGTGCAAGTACGATGTCAAGGAGAGGAATTAAAGGTTCCTGCCTGAGCTGTTATTAATAAATAAGGAGCCAGTGCGAGACGTAAGTTAAAACAAAGTAAATAACCCAAGAAAGGTTACGAGGAATATTGATACGAGAATGGGCCAACGAGTAGTTAGTAATTGGTCAGGAAGACCTCAGTTATGGCTAAATAGGAGGTTACAGACGAGTCATCAGATCGTGTAAGATAAACATAGTCGAACCCAACATGGAGAATTCAGCCTCGGAGAATATCATTATAATACTTGAGATATATTCAAACAAGAGTCGGGGTAGTTAAAGGTATTGTATGAGTGTTACGGGGATAAAAGAAAGTGCCATCGAGAAGGTAGTCAAAATATCAGTTCACAAGCAGTCATACAAGCACAATGACATGGAAGTAAGCAACTATAGATGGTTATAGGCAAGTAAGGACATAAAAAAAAAAGGTCCGTGGAGAGTCAAGTGTTCTCCCTAAGTACTACAACGAAAGACTAGCCGAGGAGATAAGAAAGAAGTTTTTAACCTAAGCACAACATCCTAAAGAGGAAATGGTTGTGTAACAATAATCTCGCAAAAACATTGTAAGCATTCCAAAGGAAAGTGGCACCTACCGTGGTTAATGGATGGGAAGTAAGATTTAAAGGTAATATTCGAGATCATATGAGTTGTATAAAAACTCTGGCAAGTGTGTGAACTAAGATAAGCTAAGTATGGACACAACGAGGGGGCAGAAAGACCAGGAAAAGTAATAGCTTACGTTGAAAGAAAGCTAAGATGGAATAAAAGAATTATTTGATCAATAATACAGAGTTAGTAAGTTATGGATACACTCAAGATTTTGGAGCATTATCTAGGCAGCATATTTGTTGACAATCATACAACCATAGAAGATTCCGGTATAAGTTAAAAGAAAGAATTAAGCCCAGGGCATTGACAAAGGATTGAATTGTTAGAAGATTGTATCATGGATATTCCATAACGCCCATTAAAGCCTAAGGTAATAACTGGTACCATGAGCCACAGATCGTAAGATATCCTAAGCCTACGTAAAGGCTGATCAGAAGGAAGAGGAAACTGAAGAATTACATCACCTAAGTAAATCAGGAGTCTGATTATTGGACGTAGAAAAATTATAGAAGTTGTGCTGGAGAACATGACAGAATCACTCTTAATATCAAATGTTCAAGAGAAACAACACAACAACCATAACCTATAGTGGCTCTACAAGGAATCCAGTTAGAAGAAGTACCAGCCTCATAAGAAGTCAGTACGAAGCTCCCACCGGATTGTGTATGTACCAGAGGTGCGAGTATTATAATAGAGCTTCAAGTTATGGACGTGAATTACACCTAGGTGGAAGGGAGGTTATGAAGGATATAAAAGATATGATACGAGATTTTAAGTAAGTAAGGTAAAAGTGAACAACATATGAGATACTCAAATACAGAAAGTTATGAATAATCCATACTTCGGATAGAAGGTTATAAGCACGGGGATCCAATAATCGGGAATGATAGCTGCATCGTTAACGGCATGTCTTCCAACCTATGGTTTATACGTACTGAGAGATCTAGTTAAGAGAGTAGAGAATAGTTGGAGACGAGGTGATGTATCGCTTGACGTTCCAGAATAACATAAGGAAATTTATGGTACAAGCAAGTTGAAGGAAAGTTGCGAATATTATAAATGGATATTTATAGGTCGCAAGCTTAAGTATGGTAGAGCGACAAAGGTTTAAGAAAACATGAGTAAAAATGAGGAAAGGAAAGTGAAAAGGTGACGATAATGGATAAGTCCCCAGGAGTAAGTCCATAAAAACAAGAGAGATAATGGTTTCTCTAAGTTATTGAAAGTTCAGTATAGCCTGATCGAACTCAAAGGAATCTTAGATTAATAGCATTTAGAAAGAATGAAATGCTGACCTAGTAATAAAATGATAGGATAATTGTGACGAATAAAGGATGACGTTTAGGCCTTCGTTTGAATAATGATAAAAAAAAAAAGGAGAAAAAAAAATTTGCTTGCGGAAAAATCAAGATACCCCCATAATGTGAATCATATTGAGACACTATGAAATATGATTATGGAAATCACTTCAAATGTTCCTCAATACAACGTAAGCCCTAGTGGTAATGTATTACGTAAGAAGTTTTAAAGTCTTTAAGTAAAGGATTATAGATCAACATTGATGCGAATCAACAATGGTCAGATATAAGTTACAAAGTATGACATGAGATTAGACCATGATTCTTAAGACGAACGGTAATGAAGGGGCATTAAAGGACTGAGATTTATACCTAAAGAATAGGCAACAAAAGTAACTGGGAACTTGGTAAGCATACCTCAACAAAGGTAGATTGAAGCAAAAGAAATATGGTATAGTATAACCCATGTAAATGCGGTAAAGTCATATGAATGGATAACCAGATCTATGAAATAAGATATGGCCATATTCGCAAGTTCTATGAAGTACCGAGCAAAGGACTTCAGTATACCTATAGAGGCCCAGAGAGGCATACTATTAAGCCTTGTATATACAAAGTAAGGCCTACAGATTGACTAAAAGATAAAAAGAAAAAGGAATGAATCACATAAGTGCACCTACAATGCCAGGGTCGTACAGGCTGCATGACAGAAGGTAACAGAAGTTGCAAGATTAGGAAGATTTCGACCACATGTCATGATATAAGCAAAAAGACTAAAGGGGGGAAGACCCTAGACTTTGGATTTGTTCACAGAGAAACTGCTTAAATGGCAAGAAGAGTATTAAGGTATTCACAAGAGCTATAAGTTACGAAAATGATAAGAGCATCAGTCAACATTCGGGGACGAATGTTCCAAAGGGGGGAATGATGTTACGCCCCGCAATATTACGTCAATATTACGTTCTGAAATATTATATTACGACGATGTTATGCTCTGCAGTAATATGTTATGATGGTGTTACCCTCTGTAGTAATATATTACGATTGATGTTACGTCATGCAGTAATAAGTTACGACGATGCTGCACCCTGCAGTAATTTACGTTGAGTTTGTCGTCAGGTAATTGACATCAGTCCAAGGAAAAGATTATTTGGGGATTATAAGGATTATGCTATTTCACAAGTGATTAGTAAATTCATGAACGTGAAAAGGGGAGCAACTCTAAGAAAATAAATTTTGTCAAAGTTTGGCATTTTAGGATAAAATACGGCCCGAGCTAAAATACCCGGTATTTATGGACTAGTTCCATACAAGGTACTACATGGCCATGATAGTAAGGTGTACAATGTATGTTAAAAGAGATTAGTATTTAATTAAGTTGAGATAATTTTTAAATTATACGGGTAATTGATTAATTATCGGGTAACAGGACATTACCTAGTTAACTAATAAGTGGATAAAAATTTACATCTCACCCCACCCACGTGGCAAGAAGCCACGAAGTTGGAAATGACTAATAGTCACTTTTTTCAAATGGCAAAATGATTGGGATGACTAAGATTTAAAGTCTTAACAAACCAAGATACCATATTCTGTATTTTGGTTTTCAAACCAAAAGATATTAGGTACAAAATCTTTGTCCAGCCTTAAAAATTCATAACCAAAGTCTTGATTCAAATCAAAAGCAGAAACCATACCCCTTCCTAACAAAGAAAAAAACGTGATTCATTCCAAGAAGCAATAATCGTCCGTGAATTTTTACAAGCAAGGGCAAATTTCGATCAACCACGAAGGTTCCCAACGGGATAATTATACGGATTTGTTCCTACTATAGGTATGTTAAGACTATCTCTTCTTTCTTTTGGCATGGTCCAAATTATACTGAAGAAACGAGCAAATACACAGTTTCTATAAATTACTCTATTCATAGCAATAGTAGGGGTGTCTATATTCTTGATTCCCCATGAGAATTATTATTATCTTTGTTCATGGGTCTCGAAAATACGTATGTTGGTAAAGTTTATTTCATGATATTTATCAGAGGCATAATGGCCTAATGACGTACCGAGAGATTTTATTGACGTATTTCATATGAATTTCATGCATTTACATATGCACATTCCGATGACCAGATGGAGTTATCTACGTGTATATATGTAAATATATGTATATGGGATATCGGAAAAGGTTACAGCGTTATATACGCACCACCACCTGAACAGCTGGTATATGATAATGATTTTGCCCACAGTAGCTGAAATATGGTTCAAACGGCGTTATATACGCGTATATATGTATGTATATTCAAACGGAGTTATATACGCGTATATATGTATGTATGTATATATATGAATATGGGATATGGGAACGGTTATGGCGTTATATACGCACCACCACCTGATCAGCTGGTATACGATGATGATTTTGCCCACAGAGGCCGATATGATATGATGGGATGCCCTCAGAGGTTGATGATGTTATGAAACATGTACCTATGCACGACATAACAGTCATATGCATATGCATGACGCTAAAAGTAATTTATGATTTACAAAGCTATTCAGGCTTACAAGTTGAGTCATGTGCTCTATATTTCTTCCATGTCTCTTATGTACTTATTTATGTGCCTTACATACTCGGTACATTATTCGTACTGACGTCCCTTTTGCCTGGGGACGCTGCGTTTCATACCCGCAGGTCCTTATAGACAGGTCGAGAGCCCTCCAAGTAGGCTATCAGCTCAGCGGAAAATGTTGGTGCGCTCCATTTGCTTCGGAGTTGCTTGTTTGGTTAGTATGATTTAGACGTGTATTGTTTGGTATGGAAGGACTCTATCCCGACCTTTATGACATTTATGTACTCTTAGAGGCTTGTAGGCATATGTCGTATACGTGAAAGATTGTACGGCCTTGTCGGTATATGTTTTGAATTTATAAATGATTATGTTGGCCTATTAGGCCCGTATGTCACATGTATATGATGATGTAATAAGAAAGATATGTTATGTTGGTACTCGGTCGAGTATGGTACCGGATGCCCATCGCGGCCCATGGGTTTGGGTCGTGACATACAAGTAATAAGCTCTACGAAATCTTTCTATCAAATTTAAGTACAACTGCCTAGGAATAAGTAAGTACAGTTGAATAGAAATAAAACAAGAAGGTGACTCTAAAGCATGCGAACGCAGCAGCAGGTTACCTTGAGTCTCCTCAGCAACGATCTGCGCAGCTACCAACAACCATAACCTGAAGCTGCACACAAAAATGTGCAGAAGTGTAGTATGAGCACACCACAGCGGTGCCCAGTAAGTATCAAGACTAACCTCAGCGAAGTAGTGACGAGGACTAGTCAAGACACCACCTGTCTAATAAGCAAAAAGGCAAGATGTATAAATGACCGATCCAAAATATCTATCTAAAGATTTCTCAATGTAATTAATGATACGATCGAATAATACGGAAGAAAATTCAATAATCACGATCAACAGACAACATAATAGAATTACGCAAAGAGAATGGAAAGGATGCAATCCAAATGGAGGGAACTACAACCCAACAAAAACACAAGCAACTTAGCACTACATCAATTTATTCACGTCAGGTGTTAGCCAATGACTCAATAAAACTGGTCAAACTTTCGAGTGAAAACCTTTAAATCGTGAGTTCATTTTGAAAACTTCAAAGATATAATCATTTCGGAATAGAGAAATTTCTTCTTCGAAATATACTTTCTCTGAATGTATATTTATATATCTTTATAAAGAGAAATATTTCTAACATAGTCTCTTCAAATACGGGGTATTCAAATACACTTTCCCAAATGCTGCTCTTTCAAGTATCATCAATATACGTGATGTTAGAAATATATTTTTCCAAGTACTGCTCTTTCAAATATCATCAAAACACGTGATGTTCAAAATATATTTTCCCAAGTACTGCTCTTTCAAATATCATCATTCTACAAGACAAATGTTTTTCAAATATATTTTCGAAAAGAAGTCCTTTAGACATAACTTTTCCTAGACATAATTTCTTTTTAGCTATACTTTTCAATATATATATTTATATCTTTCGATTCAAATCTCCTCAATCATAAACTACCGGAACTCAGTCCGCCGCTAAAAATTTGTCATGCAATGCAGTATAGGGGGAAAACTCCCGGATCTCTGTCCGTAGTCCCAATTTAAATATGCAATGCAGTACAGGGGAAAAGCTCCCGGATCTCTGTTCATAGTCCCAATTTAAATATGCGATGCAGTACAGGGGGACAACTCCTGGATCTCTGTCTGTAGTCCTAATTTAAATATGTGATGCAGTACATGGGGAAAGCTCCCGAATCTCAGTCCGTAGTCCCAATTTAAATATGCAATGCAGTACAGGGGGAAAGATCTCGGATCTCTGTCCGTAGTCCCAATTTAAATATGCAATGCAGCCACTGAGGAAAACAACCAGAATGCGACAGAAACAACATATATTACCACAACCGGCGCGAAAGCAAACAAGGCCGAATAGAAAGTGCGATGAGCAAATCAATACAAAGACTTAAATCACAAAAGTGGTGTCAAATCGCTCATAAGAAGTAGCCACTGAGAGGAATGCCGAGAACAAAGAGAGAACAACATAACGGGGGAAAACAAGACAAATATAGCAACGATTCTATATATTTAAATTCGCAACGAAGAAACCAAATCATCCCGGCAAGGGAATCAGCTATAACCAATCTCACTTAGACAATTAGCTTCACCGAATAAACTCAGTTTGAACAATGCTAAGTAAATAGGCAGCATATGAAGGAAGACATAGCATAACGGTAGGAAAAAACAAAGTCTCCTTTTAAGCCAATTAAGATCATATAAGAAACAATAAATGATAGGAAAGTACTTCTAACTTGAACAGGAGGAGATGAGATTAGGAATCAGGAATTCAAATATAACAAGTTCAATACATATACGGGGAACATAAGGACCCAAAACTCCCTAATGGGCAATCTATTTGCAAATAAGTTCGAGTACACACTCGTCACCTCGCGTATGCGGACTACAATCAACATAGAAGACTCAATCCTAAGGGGTAGTTCCCTCACACAAGGTTAGGCAAGATACTTTCCTTGATTGTGCTAATCAACTCAATACCATGCTCTTGCCACGAGTACTCAACTCCGGGTGGCCCAAATCTAGACAATTCGATTTCATAGAGTAAATATCATCACAAGGAAGCAAAATAATTAATAAGTCCGAAGCTAATACTTGAAATTAGGAAATTCGCCCAAAAAGTTCCCTAGGCCCATGTCTCGGAATCGGGTAAAAATTATATTTTCCAGACACCCATTCACTCACGAGTCTAAACATATGAAAATCTCTCAAATCGGAGGTCAAAAACCCAATCAAAAGTCAATAATTTGGTCTATGAAGTTTATCCCATTTTCTACCCAAAATTTTCGAAATTAAAGGTTTGATCTAAGATTGGAATCATGGAAATTGGTCTATAATGGATAGAAATCACTTACCCAAGTTACCCAGGTGCAAAAGCCTCCAAAAATCGCCTCTCCCTCGCTCCCCAATTCGAAAATGGTAAAAATATCATAAACCCTCGGATCTGATATAATTGCCCAGCAATTCTGCACCTGCGCCCCTGGGACCGCACCTGCGGAAATACCATCACAGGTGCGAAAACCCACTAAGAAGCCTGGGGTCGCACTTGTGGTCAAATGGCCGCACCCGCGGCTCCGCATCTGCGAAAAACACACCGCACCTGCGAGGATTGGGTATTGGTCTAAGTCCGCACCTGCGAGCTCCTCGCCGCACCTGCAGAAGCTCCATCGCAGGTGCGAGACACTAGAACCAGCAATGGTTCAGCTGTCTCCCAAGTGCTAATAACACCCGATGAGCATCCTAAACGTACCCGAGGCCCCCGAGACCCCGTCCAACCAAACACACAAGTCATATAACCTAACACAGACTCACTCGAGGTTTCAAACCACATAAAACAACACTAACATGATGAATTAAACTAAAAGTCCATGAAAATTCTTCAAACTTCTATATACATTAAGTATTGCATTTAAGGTCCGAATAACGTCAAATTGAGTCCGTTTCTTACCAAATTTCACAGATAACACATATAAATCATATCGAACCTGTAATGGGCTTCGGAATCATAATACGGGCCCCGATATCATAGGTTTCACCTCAAATTTCATTTTCAAAAACCTTTACATTTTTTCAGAAAACAATTTTCTTTATAATTCATTTCTCGGGCTTAGGACCTCGGAATTCGATTCCGGGTATACGCCCATGTCCCATATTTTACTACGGAGCCTCCGGAACTGTCAAATCATAGGTCTGGGTCCGTTTACCAAAAACATTGACTGAAGTCAATTTTATTTAAATTTCCAATACAAAATTTTCATTTTTATCAATTTTCACATAAAGGCTTCCCGGCTACACGCCCGAGTTGCGCACGAAAATTGAGGTGAGATAGAAGGAGGTTTTCATGACCTCGGAACACAGAATTAGATAGAATATACGGGATGACCTTTTTGGGTCATCACACTACTTCAAATGCAATCATGGATTCAATTTTTTCTTTTTCAATCTAACGATATTAGACATCTAAGAAATATCAACAAACAATTAGAGCAAAAGCAATGAATTTATTGATTGATAAGATCCTACCAAAAGGCATAAGAAGAAATAAAAACATAGAACCATGAGCAAAATAGAGAAATCCCACTTGAGTCACTCGTTACAATTGGGCTAGGAAGTATTTAGGACTAGGAAGGACCAGGTTCTTAGTTCTTGGCTTTAAGCAATTTCAACATATCTTAATGAATACCATAATTCTTCTCATTTTACATTGCAAGATCACACTTGAGAGATTCTCTCTCGGCTTCTACTTCAGCCAACCGTTTCTTCAGCCTTTCAATCTCAACATCCTTACCTTCCACTATTTGAGTCTTCTTGCTCCTTTTAGCAGACCTAGTTCTTTTAGACACAATTGAGACCTATTCCTCAACCTTTGTTTCTTGAGAATTTTTTTGAGAAGTTTTTCTCTTTTTGACACTAGGTGTGGGTACTTCCACATCCTCTTATTCATCTTCAAAAATCAGGTTTATCTCCTCAATTTGGACTACTCCACTTGACTTACCAACCTTTTTCTTTCCTTTTGAAGCGACTTTCTTGGCACTCTCATCTAAGGCCCTTTTTACATTAGCCTCACTCTGATTCTTATAGCTCCTTGTAGTTCTTCCTCTTGTGGGAGGACTTTCTACAAGGATAGAAGCAGCAACCTTTCTCTTAGTGCTACTCATGCCCTTTCCCGGAGTCTTTCCAACTTTGCTCTTCTTCTTTGGATTGTAACTACCTGAAACCTCTTGCAGCAGACAAAGAAGGGGATCTTGTCTATTCTTAGCAAGATAAGGAACTGGTTCATGAAACCATTTCTTTAACGTATCCATCCCCTTCTGCTGCACTTCTATCACAAGAACTATCACCTATCTCTTGTGATTCTATCCCCATACTTTCCTCCATAGTATCCTAATTATCAATAGTCTATTCAATCTATCCAATCATTGCTTCAGCTTCTTCAGTCAAACCAACAAGAGTGGGTGAAGGATCTCCAACCACTCTTTATTCGGCCTTTTCGCTCACATCTACTTCAACACCCTCAGTCTCTTTTTTGTTTTATTTTTCATTTTTACAACCAACGTATTCAATAACAATATTTCCCTTTTCAATACCAGCCATAGACCCACAAAAAAAATGATTCTCAAGATTTTCTGCAATTTTAGAACCAAACTCAGTGGTTGGAAACTTAGAGGATACCTGTTCAATTTCAGAAGAAACTTGTTCTTCCCTCTCAGTCGCAGAACAGATCATCAGAATTTCATGGTTCTTCCACTTGACTGGCTTGTAGCTTCTCATTCAATTTCTTGGCTTATTCTTTGCTTCCTACTGTTTTTAAGACAAGAGGTTAAGGTCATATCAACTTGAAATTGTTTCGTTTGTAACTAATTGGTTCAAAAGTAGTTTGGAATAAAGTGAGACTCTTTGCAGTTCATGATCTATATGGTATTATTTCAAATTATACGGAGTGTAGAATACATACCTTATTAGCTCGACGAACCAGGTTCTTCACTGAAAGTTCTCTTGTGTAAGACTGATTTTCTTCAAGAAAATAAAGATAATATCATTAGACATCAGTGAGACATTTTAGCACATGGAACAAAAGTATACTAATAAAAGCACAAAACTGATAAATATCTAATCTAATTACTTATAAAATTCACAAATTATCTGACCAATCATTGAGTTAAAACAGGTTTCTTTTAGGTGATCTTAATCATCCCTAATTCTAACCTATTCTTTTCATAGTGATCCCTACTCAAAGATTTTGTGAAGATGTCAGTAATTTTCTTATTAGTAGCATAAAATTTCATAGTGATCAACAGTTCTCAAAATTATCCCTTTGAAACCAATGCCTAATATCTATGTTCTTAGTTCTTTTGTGAAGGACCGGGTTCTGGTCATACTAATTTGCACTAGTGTTATCACAAAAGATGGAGATACAACCTACATCAATTCTAAAATCCATTAATTGATGTTTGATCCACAACAATTAAGCACAGTATGAGGAAGCAACCACATACCCAACTTCAACACTAGGAAAGACAATCGAATTTTGCCTTTTGGTACCATAAGATACAATACATGAGCCAAAAAATGTGTCATACCTGAAGTACTCTTTCTATCCACAAGAAAGCCTGCATAATCAGCATCAACATATCCCACTAAGTTGAAATTACTACTTTTAGATACCATAGGCAAAGATCAGTGTTGCCTCTTAGGTATCTCAAAATCCTCTTGACTGCAGTCAAATGAGATTCCTTTGGATTTTTTTAAAACCTAGCACAAAGGCCTACACTGAAACAATATTAGGTATTATTCATGTACCATATTTGGCTGTTCCCATTCACTTGGACCTGCAAAAGGAAATCATGGGTTAGTTTTAGGAACCCAAACTAGTTTGGGTCCTTTTCTATAGGCAAAAAGATAAATCTAATTCTTTTTAGCCCAACTTGGCATCCTATTTTTCCTAGAATAAGTTCTTATTCTTTTGACTTACCTTCTCTTTTGCAGTGCATTCACTCTTATAGTGACCAGTGTTACCACAGTTTGTGCAAATCTTGTTCTCTGGGAGTATGAGGTATTTTCTTTTGGGATACCACTTAGGTGCAGAGTTCCCAAAGCCAAGTCCTCTTATGTTGCTACTATGATGTCCTTGTAGCCATGAAAGTGCATCAGAGGACCTATTCCATTTATATGTTCTACCTAGCTCATGCTTAACCTTAGTCAAGTCCTCTTTCAAGGTTCTTACCAATTCATCCCTTTATATAGCTCATCTTTTACCTTTCTTATTTCCTTTTCTAGTGAGAGTTGTGTGTCTCTAGTTATTTCTTTAGCTACTCCTAACTTTAATTTCAGATTTTCACATCTAAGCTCTAGAACAGATGTGTCAAGTGCATGAACATGGTTCTTCAACACGCCATTTTCATTTTAATTTTCTTTGACAATTGTTATTAGATACATCAATTAAAGTTAGCAACCGTTCTTACAAACTCTCTTTAGAAAGGAATTTAATTTTGTCCTTTAGGTCCAGAAAACTTATCTCAGATTCTTCATCAAGTTCTTCTTCAAATTCTTGAATTGATATAAGAACTCGTTCATCATCATCATCATCATCATCATCATCATCACCATCATCATCATCATCACCATCATCATCATCATCATCATTATCATTATTATTATCAATGTCCTTATTTGAACATTCTTTCCAGGTAGCAACCATTGATTTGGATGGTCCTTTGTTGTATTTCTTCTTATAATGAAAAGGTTCCTTCTTTATGTTTCTTCTTTTAGATCTCTCCTTTTTCCACTCGACTTCCCATATAGACAGTTCTTTATCATGTGTTTCTTTTTAGCCCATTTGAAGCATCCTTTAGTCATCCTCAAGTGATCTATTCTCCTCTCCTTCCATAAGCAATAATAGTGATCATTGGATAATGGTGTCCTAGTGGTGGATTGCTCTTTACAATTTCCAAGTGGTGAATTCATCTTGATCTATTCTTAAGGTGGTAACCTCTTCAAGGATAACCTGCTCTGATACCAATTGATGTTTTCTACTTCAGTACCAGACAAGAGGGAAGGGTGATTTGTGTGGTGTCTAATTTTTCTCATGCACAAATTATAGAAGGACTTGGTTCTTCTATGTATTCATTATGCTACTATTGCGGTAATAAATGCGCAAAGTAAAGAACACAATTAATTTTACATGGACTACGTGGAAAACACTTGGCTCAAAATGTGAAAAAACCACCTACTACCTAGTAGTATTTTTCCCAAACACTTCACTACAACTCTGAGCCAACAACAAAGTTTACAAACTCTTGCAAACCTAAGGATTACCTCTAACCCTTGTAGCAACCAACAACAGGTTGTTGAGACTGCTTCAAGTTAACTCTAACTTGAACAAACAACTCGAGTTTACAACCTCTTGCGCAAACCTATGGATTAACTCTAACCCTTATAGTAACACACCACATGTTGTTGCGTCTGCTTCAAGTTAGCTGTAACTGAAATGATAAAACTCAGGTACCTAGTACAGTTTTCTTCTAAGAAAGTTGAAAGGTACAACTCAAAGCACCTACTGCACTTTGAAATATAAATAAAAAAAAGAAACATAAAACTCTTTATGGAACTGGTTCTTCAATCTGGTTCATGTAGCTTTAGGATCACACTCTTGAATCTCACAAGTGTTGCTCACAAAATACCTTGCTATTTTGCTCTCAGTTCTGCTTTTACTTCAGTACGTGTGTGTCACCTGTAAAAGAGAACAAACTGATATTTTATAGAGTTAGTAGAATAAGATTAACTAGAGTTCTAATGCTATACTCTTCCATGGTGGAAGAGTTATAGTTATCTTCAACTTGTAACTCCTTCTTTATCTTGGATAGAGTTCTCTTCAAGTAAGGAGTCTTGCTCCGTATCAATTATGCAACATTTTCATTCAAGGAATATCAGATATAACTACTTATACTTATCCCTTTCGCGTACATGCTTGTTGCTTGATTCTGTCCATCATCTGTGTACACTGTCCATGGACCTGTTTTATGCATGTGTTTATTTGGCAATCATCAAAACCAAAACTTCTCAGGTTAACATATTATTATCATGGCCTTATGGAAACTCCCCATAAAAGGTAAATGGTATAGCTGTTTGTTTCCGAGTATATGCATGGATAATGATGTTGTGGTATGTATATATAGAAAAGGACAGTACAACAAAGAGATTTTGTGAAATGGATGAGATTTCTTCATCTGTATAGGTCTCGAGTTCGAGCGAGAGTTGAAAAGATCTTGGCATGGAGAAACTATTTTTCCCTTTATGAACTATGTGGCATGAATTTGAATTAGTCAATCTAGTAAAATATTCTTAATAATTATAATTCAAAAATGAGAGAACTAAAATAAAAAAACTAGTTTGACATACTTGAGACATAGACCCTCTTTACCAACATAAGTCTATTCAAGGGGAGGCAATAACTAGAATAAGATATAATGGTTAAGCATGAAAGTGATATTTGATTTTTGATAACCTATGTATTTTGAACATCCACCTAAAATGTTTTTATTCTAAAGATCTAGTTAAGCATCCACGATTAGAATGGGTTTTGCAAGCTCAATTGATCACTCATTATGTAATTTTAGTTAAACTATGAACCACATGCTAAAAAAATCTAAAATATATTCATTTAATAAAATCAAATTTATTTAACTCTAAACTCTGGATTCTTATTTGTTAATACTAGTCCCGATAAGATAAATAAAACTATAGTTATTTTGAGAAAAAGAAGTATTATCCCATTGAGTTTTGAGAAAACTACACAATATACCAATTAGACTCAAATTAATCACCCGTTTTTGCCAATTTTAGAATTAAGTACAATTCATACCTATCCAGCCCAAACCTATTACCCGACTACCCATTTTCTTTTTTCTCTTGAATTTGTTGTACCTAGTATATAAAAAATCCGGCCATATCCATAGAATTTCCGATTGACGGGAATTATAAGGTCATTGGAACTAGCAGATTGACAAAAAGTTGTTGCTTTAATACCATAGGGGGAAGGATAAGCTGGATCGACGACAAAAAAAAATCAATCTGATAATTACTTGTGAAAAAGTGATTAGTAGAAGTAGGGACCTTTGTTGGAGGATCACCAGAAGTTTAAAATTTTCAACGCTTGAGCCGACATATGAACAGAGGAAGAATATTATGTGCATACTATAGGCTTTTCCAATTTTGAGAATATTTGACTACAAAACTAATGGAAAGGTTATTTTTCAATATTAGGAACTATTTGTGCACCACTTTGTGGCGGGTAATAAGTATATCTGTATACCAAAATGATATATTATATACAGTATTTGTATACATCAATTAATTCAAGAGTATATAATTAACTATAATAGTATACTACTAAGTTTTTTTTGAAGGAATAAACAAATCCTCTATATACCAAAATAATATTTATATAACATTTTGGTTAATTCAATAGTGTATAATTTATTGCGTTGAACTATGAAGTAGAATTTGTAATGTATACCAAAATGATATACTATATACCTGTAACGACCCGATCGGTCGTTTTGTGTTCCAGGACCCTGTACCCCTAAGTGAGACTCCCCGTATTTGTTTTTACAGATTTATGACTTGCGGGGACGGGTGGTTCGAGGTTTGAAGGAGTTTGGAGTAGTATAGGAACACTTAGTTCCTTAAGGTTGGCCTTAAAGGCTAAGTTTTTTGACTTCAATCAACATTTTCAGTAAACGGCCCTGAATCGAGATTCGAAGATTTCATTAATTTCGTGTGATGATTTCGGACTTAGGCGTGTGTTTGGAACGGGATTTGGATGATCCGAAAGCGTTTCGGCGCCAAATAGTGAAATAAGAATGTCCTTAAGTTCAAATTGAGGTTTAGAACGTGTTTTTGTGTTATTGAGGTCCGAACGGAATTTCGAGACCTGAAATAGTTTCGTTATGTCATTTATCACTTGCTCGCAAAATTTGGTGTCATTCCGAGTAGTATAGGTATGGTTCGGCATGTTGAAAGCGAATTCAGAAACTTGAAGTTCTTAAGTCTGATCCAATAGGTTTTGAGGTATGATTTTTAGATTTAGCGCTTTTTCGGGCGTTTCGAAGGCTCGAGCGAGTCCGTATTATGATTTAGGACTTGTTGATATGTTTGAACGGGGTCTCAGGTGGGCCCAGATGCCATTCAGGCATCGAGCAAGGCAAAAAACCAGCCTAAAATGACTGCTGGTGCACCAGGTCTGGTGCGACCGCACCTACGGAGGTCAAGTCGCAGGTGCAAGACCGCTCCGGCGGTCCCAGTCTTGCAGGTGCGACTCCTGAGGGAGTTGCCAATTTCCGCAGGTGCGGACCCCTTTCCGCAGAAGCGGAGCCGTAGGTGCAGAACCAGGCCTCCTTCCCCTTCTCCGCAGGTGCGAGATTTTCTCGCAGATGCGAGACCGCGGGTGCGAAAAGCCTGTAGGCAGTGCACTTCCTTTTAAACACGGGACTTAGCTATTTTTGAGCACTTTTCTTCATTCTTGGGCGATTTTGAGAGCATGCAAGGAGGGTATTCGAACTACGGTGAGGTAAGTAATTCCTACTATGAATTTAGCTTATTACTTGAATTGTTAGGTAGATTAACACCATAATTAGTTGAAACCATGGGTTAGAATAAAAACCTAAGTTTTTGACAAAAATGAGAAGTTACAAAGAAATTCGTTGAGGAATCAAACAAAAACTATATAATATTGATCCTTAGGCCATGTGTGATAGTTTCCTTCAAAAATTTCCGGAATTCGAGCATGTGGGCCCGGGGGCGTATTTTGAGATTTTGCAATTTAGGTTGAAATAATCATTTAAATAGAAAAATTTCATACTTTTGAGTATATATTGATTTATTTATGCAATATTTGACTAGTTTCGAGTCCTTGGGCGACGAATTTGGAGTTTCAGGCACATTCTTGACCCGGGAAGTAGACTTGACGCGAGTTAAGTCTCATTTCTAAACTTGTAAGAGGGAATTTTTTCCATAGGTGAATTAAATGATTATGTGTTAGTGTTGTGGGGGACTACGTACGTGCGAGGTGACGAGAGCCCATACGTAGTGACTATTATTGTTATGTCCGGATAGTTAGGATTACACCATGCCATGTGAATTCCATTAACTTGAGTTATATGCTTTGTAACTTCATTGTATGCAACTTTGTTTTTTTAAGAAAAGCGAGAATTTGATGTTTTAAAGGAAATTGTTATTTGAAAAGAATTGAAAGAAAGATGTTGTGTTTTCATGGGACCGCTTCGCAATTTATATCCTGCGAGCGGAGTGATTATTTCCCCCTAATCTCATGGGAGCGGGCCGTATGCCACGGCAGGTTGATAGATGCATCTATGGTTCGCGCCGTTGGACCCTTTAGCAGTGCCCATTTATTATTATTATGTCGGCCCAGGCCGGATGTCCTTATTCCACTATGCGCATGCGATTTGCCTAATATTATTTATGACTGTTGAGCTGTGAATTATCCTGGAGGATCGAACTGAAAACTTGTAAATTGATGCTTCACTACATATTTGGATTTTATTACGATTCGATATTTATTTTATTACTATCCATGCTTACTTGTTGTCCTCTTTTAAATTATCACCTAAATACACTATTTGGACCCTAGTAAGTGTCAAGTAGACCTCTCGTCACTACTTCTTCTAGATTAGACGAGATACTTACTGGGTACATATTATTTATGTACTCATGCTACGCTCTATACTTAATTGTACAGGTTCTGAGGCAGGTGCATCTGGGTTCCATTCCGGAGCTCGTTCCTGAGTTATACAGACCGAGGCTTCACGGTGAGCTGCTCCTCTTGGCGACTTCCAACAGCACTCTGGAGCTATTCTTTTTTTCTTTTTTTTTTTGTGATTTCTGTCTATACTCACTCAGGGAGTAAGATGGACTTTCATTCTTTTGATATTTATTCTACTAGATGCCTGTAAACTTGTGACACTAGTTCCTGGCACACACACGCTAGTAGACTTTATTTTGGGATGTAATCGTAAATTATGACTTCATGATTATTTATTTAGCATAAATTTTTCTTAAGTTATCCATTTCTACTTAATATTTCAAAACTAAGTTAAGCAAATGTTGAAAAAAAAATATTTTTAGTAAACTACCTGAAATCACTAGTAGATAATGGTTGGCTTGCATGACGGCGGTGTTGGGCGCCATCGCGTTCTGAGTTAGGATTTGGGTCGTGACAATACCATTTTGGAATACAGTTTATTCCAATAATATACCATTATGGTATATTACATAATGTAACAGTATACTCTTACAATTAGGTCCTTTTAGAAATTTTTTATTGACAACTAATATTATTTTAGTTTAATAATTGAATTAAAAAAATCTTTTTTAAAATCTTTGCGTACAATTATATACCCTGCTGGTATAACTATATAATATATTGGTATCATATGTTAGTTGGAATATTTTTTGGTTGTATTAGCTACATTTAATTGGTACACTATTTGATTTTCTTTAGTAATAGTAAAATAGTACAATATCTTGAATTTTTTTAATTTTCCTTTATGATGTGTATAATGTAATCATTTTGATTTTTTTATTTATGCATTTTTTTTATATAATAGTATTATAGCACAATATCTTGAAATACATTATTATATTAATATGCAATACACTATTTTTTTATTTTTCTCTTTATGCATGTGTATTATGTAATAGCAGTATAGTCATATATAGTTCCCTGAAATTAATTAGTAGAACTGTGTACCCTATTGGCATAATTATATGTCATATTGGTATCATATGGTAGTTGGAATATTTTTTGGTTGTTTAAGCTGCAAATTTAAGTGAATTCTATTCTGAAATGATTTATATGATCATGTTTGTTGTGTTGGATTTTCTTGTACCTATAGAAATAGATTTTGTGTATTATTTAATAGTTTTTATATTGATATGCAGCTATTGGAACGATCTCTTACAACTTTATACTCTATTAATATAGTTATATACTATTGATATCATATGTTAGTTGAATCATATTTTGATTGTATTAGCTGTATTTAATTGGTACACTATTTGATTTTCTTTTAATAATAGTAATATAGTACAATATCTTGAAATACTTTATTATATTAATATGTGGTACACTATTTTTTTATTTTTCTCTTTATGCGTGTGTGTTATGTAATAGTAGTATAGTCATATAGTTAACAGAATAAACCCCTTCTCCCAAAAATCATACACCCCACTCAAACAAGCTTCCTGAAAGGGAGGAGGGCATCAGACAATGCCGTCATTGTCAACGAAGTAATGAATTACTTTAAAAGAACTAAGGGAAAAAAGGGAACATGATGATCAAAATAGACCTCGAAAAAGTCTTCGACAAAGTAAAATGGCCTTCGTTAGATTCTCACTGACCTTTTTAAACTTTCCCAGTGACCTCATAAATCTAATAATGTCCTGTATCTCTACCACATCCACATCTATTATGATAAACAGGTCTAAACGGAGTTCTTTAGACCCACAAGTGGAATCAGGCAGGGAGACCCCCTATCCCCTTACCTCTTTATCATCTGCATGAAAATGCTGTCTAGGCTCATCCAACACGAAATTGTGTTGTAACTGGAGCCCCATTAAGATATCAAACAAAGGGCCTCAATTATCACACCTATTCTTTGCCGATGACCTAATCTTGCTAGCAGAGACCAATCAGAAAAGCTGTAACTCAATAATAGGCACTCTCAATAAGTTCTGCAACTACTCGGGCCAAACCATAAATTTTCAGAAATCAAAAGTTATCTTTTTCAACAATACCACACCGAGGAAAAGGGACTGCATTAGCCAATTCTTATCCATGAGATCCTCTAATGAAGTTGGGAAATACCTGGGGTTCCTAATTACGAATTCAATCCCCTCCAAAAGAGACTTCCAATATATCATTGATCGACTCAATAATAGACTAAAGGGATGGAAAATAAATTACTTGAATATAGCGGGTAGAACTACCTTAATAAAAGTCACTCTAGCAGCCATTCCTAACCACATTATGCAGATTTTTAGTCTCCCAAAAGCCACACTCAAAAACATTGACACTATCCAAAGAAACTTCTTATGGGGAAGCACTTCCGCAAAAAGAAAATGCCACCTAATAAATTGAAACACTATGACTAAGGAGAAAAAAGAGGGGGGATTGGGTCTTACAAATCAAAATGGAAAAACAACTCTTTTAATGCGGCCCCTGGCATGGAGGTATGCAAAAGAAAAAGACTCACTCTGGGTAAAAGTCCTCCAGAGCAAGTACAACAACAATTCACCCTCAAATAAATGGAGCTCCTTGGAAAAAAAAAGACTCCTATTTTTGGAAAAACATTTGCATGGGGGAGAGGAAATTTGTGAAAAAGGCATTCAATGGGAAGTGGGTAATGGAGAATCTATTAATCTTTGGAAAGATACTTGGATTAATAACACATTCCCTCTAAGATCCCTCATACAGGGGCCCCTTAACACCAACAATCAAAATCTTTCCCTATCTAACATCCTCGAGGGCGGCTCATTCAACCTTAAAAACCTATCCTTCGAGCTCCCAGATAAAATTTGCAAAAAAATCTTTAACACTTATATAAAACAATTGAGCCAGCATTAGATAAGTTCACTTGGGTAGAGGGATCCAATGGGGTCTTCTCCACAAAAGCTGCCTATCAAACCATTGTGAATCATTCAAAACTAAAAGAAGATAAGGTAGATTACTCTTGGATATGGAATCTAGATACGCTCAAAAAAATTAAAACTTTCCTTTGGACGGTAGTCCATAAATGACTCCCAACATCAAAAATGATTTTTAATAAGAAAAATATTGCCCCTAGCACCTGCAATATATGTAGGACTGAAGAAGAGGATATGGAGCATATGTTCTTCAACGGCCTTTATTCAAAACCAATATGGGATCAGTTGGGCAGCTCGTACAAATACCCAAACGAGCCCCACATCGACTTCACTATGCATAACTAGGTTAAACTACAATGCCAATCAAAATCCAAGTTCAACAGCCTTATAAACAAGGCAGACATCCTGCCTTTCACCCTTTGGCACATTTAGCACACAGAAAATACTATATCTTCAATAACAAAAAAATCCACTATTGTTAGAGCATATAGTTAATAGCCCAAAAAAATTTAAACTCCTAATAGCTCCAAATAAGAAGCCATGCCTAAGGACAACTATCTTCATAAAATGGAAGCCACCAAACGCAAACATATTAAAATTAAACATTGATGGCTCGAGCATTGGCAACCTGGGAAAAGGGGGCATTGGGTGTGTTTTTCAAAATAGTGACAGCAAATGGGTCCTGGGACTTAACATTTCCATCCCCCATACAACAAATATATACATAGAAGGCCTAGCACTCATGCACGCTTAAAAATAGCCCTGCAAAACAACATCATGCCATTAGAAATTGAAACAGACTGCAACATTTTAATCAACATGCTCACTAACAATAATTGTCTATACCAAAATTTGATTAATGATTGCAGATGGATGCTAATTAGAGCGGGTGGGAGCCTACGGTGACTCACATCTTCAGGGAAGCAAATAGAGTCGCTGATCTTTTGGCAAAGAATGAGAGCAACTCAAACTTCTTTGGAAGCCCTATGTTGTACTTCACCTCGCCTCCTTTTGTTGTTTCTACTTTTGAACTTGACAAGCTAGGCACTATGTGTCCTAGACTAGTCCCATATTGTAATCACTCTTGAACTTGATGTTATGAATATTTTCATTACCAAAAAAAAAAGTATAGTGATATAGTTGCCAGGAATTAACCAGTAAAACTGTATACTATGTTGGTATAGTTATATACTATATTGGTATTATATGGTAGTTTGAACATTTTTTTGGTTGTTTTAGCTGCATTTTTAAGTGAATCTATTCTAGAGCTATTTATATGAACATGATATAGAGTGCTGGAGTTTTTTTGTGCCAATGGACATAGATTATATGTATTATGTAATAGTTTTTATAGTTATAGGCAATTGTTGGAACAACCTCATACAACTATATACCCTGTTAGTATACGGAATGAGCAAGTTGTTTAGCGAATATTTAGCTTGCAATGTGAGCATGTAATTTTATCATACTTTTATTGCATCCTTTAATGTTTTGGTACAATAATATAGTCACAGATAGTTGTAGCAATATTCTAGAGCAATCATATACTCTGTTGGTATATATGTATACCATATTGGTATCATATGGATCTAGAAGTCTTTTTTGCTATTTATATTCTTATTGCACTTTTCAATATTTTATTATCATTTCTATTCTAACTAGTATATATGGAGATTTTGTGGCCGTAGATCATATTTTTTTGCCCCATAACTTGTTCTCTTACTGCTAATGGTAGAGTGTGTACTGATATTTGTAGGGAAGGAAATCAAAGTTTGCATGGCAATCACGTGGAATTAAAAAGGAACAAGAAATAAAGAAAATAAATAAAAGAAAAAAAATAAAGGGTCAAATTTGAGTGTGAAATAAGATATGGTAAAAATAACAATAATATGATTTGGGCAAAAATAAATGAATAAAAGAGAAAAAAATGAGAAGAAAACGAGAAAAAAGAAAAGGAGAAAGAAAGAAAAAAGGAAAAAAGAAAAGAAACATAGAAATAGAAAAGAATTGGAGAAAAATGAGAAAATTCCCTACAAAACTACTATGGGTAGGAAATGTAATTAGTTTAATGGATAAAAAATAAATGAATAGGTAAAGATAAATAATTTTATTTTTATGGGTAACTATGTAATTCTCCCTCAAGTTTTTAACTTTATAAACAGATCCCAACTTAAAAAGAATTTTCAATTCCTTGGAATCTTGATTTGTTTCTAGATGGATTTGGTGTGGTTGGTTACTCTTTGCAACTCCATATAGTCTTTGTACTTCAGAGATATATAAGCTGGAGGGCTATTCTCATTTTGTTCCAATGGGGAAGCGGGTCTTACAATTGTTTCTACTGATAGGCCATGAGCAACAACTACTCTATGGAAATTGCCCTTGTATTTCCCATTAGTAAAAATCTATCTAGAATTAAAAAGATACATTATAACCAAAAGTTACATTTATTTATTGTTTATATTAATTTTTTTTTTTTTTTTGTGTTGATAATGTAAAATTTATATATCATCAAGTTAAAGTGAATACAACAACAGAAAGTTGTTTATAATAAGACCTTTAACTAAATACACTAACAATCTAATAGATCTTTTACGATAAGATCACTTAAAAACTTATTACAGGCAATATGTTATAGGTTACATAAATTGGAACTTGTAAAGTACAGTGAATGACTTTTCCAATAGATAAAACTACCATGATAGGTAAAATCTTTTACATTGTTGGTGTACGGGTGTCACGACTCGATTTACCCACCGAAAAGTATTGTGGCGGTGCCTAGTCTCTACGACTAGGTAAGTTTAATTGCGGAAAAAAACACATACTAAATAGAAACAATAAAATAAGGGTGAAGTAAGTGAGTCTACAATGAAACATCGCCACTTGGCGCGTACAAAATACAACTTTTTCCCAAAACCCATAATATCACTTTAGTCACAAGCTCTGTCTCAAAGTAGCTCTATACAACGAGAGAGAATTTACATGAAAAAGAAATCTATCTACATCTGGAGTGGAAGGTGACTCGAAGGACTCAGCGAACGCGGCAGAATTACCTTTCGGTCTCCTAAAAGTTATTGCTCGGAAATAAGCTGAGGCGAATCAGTAGAACAATGGGCAAAAAGGAAATAATAATAGGGAGCCCTCGGCTCAGCACAATATATATCACAGTAATAAGTATGCAATGTAGTACAGGGAGGAAAGCTCCCGGAATCTCGTCCGTAGTCCCAATTTAAGTATGCAATGCAGTACAGGAGGAAAGCTACAAGAATCTCGTCCATAGTTCCAATTTAAATATGCTATGCAGTACAGGGGGAAAGCTCCCGGAATCTCGTCCGTAGTCCTAATTTAAATATATGCAATGCAGTACAGGGAAAAATCTCTCGGAATCTCGTCCGTACTCCCAATTTAAATATGCAATGCAGTACATGGGGAAAGCTCCCAGAATCTCGTCCGTAGTCCCAATTTAAATATGTAATGCAGTACAAATACATGATCTAATTTTTTTATTTAAAACAGTTCACGAAAATCACAGGCAAAATATGGATAAAACTACCTAAGCATGGTACATGTGGTAATAACTAGGGAAAAATTCAAGTAAAACATGTAGGCATGCTATTTCCTAATCTAAACTACATAGTCGATACATGAATCAGTGAAATAGGAGTGAAATGATTTAAGTCATGGAGGAAAAAGGAGTCTTTGGAACAATGGCCCGTGTATGTACTCGTCACCTCACGTACACGGCGCCCAATCAACATAAATAGAACCTCGCCGCACCAACTTGTCACAACCCGATTTACCCACCGAAAGGCATCGAGACAGCACCTAGTCTCTACGACTAGGTAAGCCTAATTGCGAAAAAAAAACACATATTAAATATAAGTGAGTCTACAATGAAACATCGCCACTTGGCGCGTACAAAATACAACTTTTTCCGAAAACCCATAATATCACTTTAGTCACAAGCTCTGTCTCAAAGTAGCTCTATACAACGAGAGAGAATTTACATGAAAAAGAAATCTATCTACATCTGGAGTGGAAGGTGACTCGAAGGACTCTGCGGACGCGGCAGAATTACCTTTCGGCCTCCTAAAAAGCTGCTGCTCGGACCCCTAGCCACGATACTTAGCGCTGGTACCTGGATCTGCACATGAAAAATATGTGCAAGAAAGGGCATGAGTACACCACAAATTGGTACCCGGTAAGTGCCAAGCCTAACCCCGGTCAAGTAGTGACGAGGTCAGGTTAAGGCTCTACTGGATTTTTATAGTAAAAACAGTTTAAAATTTTGAACAGAGAGATATAATAAGCTGAGGAAAATCAGTAGAACAATGGGCAAAAAGGAAATAATAACAGGGAGCCCTCGGCTCAGCACAACATATGTCACAGTAATAAGTATGCAATGCAGTATAGGGGAGAAAGCTCCCAGAATCTCGTCCGTAGTCCCAATTTAAATATGCAATGCAGTACAGGGGAAAAGTTCCCGGAATCTCGTCCGTAGTCCCAATTTAAATATGCTATGCAGTACAGGGAGAAAGCTCCCAGAATCTCGTCCGTAGTCCCAATTTAAATATGCAATGTAGTACTGTGGTCCCAATTTAAATATGCAATGCAATACAAATACATGATACAATTTTTAGTTAAAACAGTTCAGGAAAATCACAGGAAAAATATGGATAAAACTACCTAATCACGGTACATGTGGTAATAACTAGAGAAAAATTCAAGTAAAACAGGTAGGCATGCTATTTCCTAATCTAAGCTACATAGTCGATACATGCATCAGTAAAATAGGAGTGAAATGATTTAAGTCATGGAGGAAAAATGGAGTCTTTGAAACAATGGCCCGTCTACGTACTCGTTACCTCATGAACACGCCGCCCAATCAACATAAACAGTATTAAAAACAGCCTAAGGGAAGTCCCCAACACAGAGTTAGGCAAGTCATTTACCTCGACTGCGCTACTCAACTCAAAACCACGCTCTTACACTAGTATCCGACTCCGAATGGCACAAATCTATTCAATTCAATTGCATAATGTAAATATCACTCTAAGGAATCAAAATAGCTAATAAGTTCGAAGCTAATACATGAAATTAGGAAAAATCGCCAGAAAAGTCCCCCGGGCCCACGCCTCGGAATCGAGTGAAAGTTACAAATTTAGAACACCCATTCACTCACGAACTCATAGGAACAAGAATCATCGAAAACCGACGACAAAATCCTATTAAATTCTCGAATTTTCTAATTAGGGAAACTTTTTTCCATTTGCATGATTTTTCACCTAAATCCCTTAATTGCATGGAAGAAATGGCCATAGATTGATGATATACAAAGGGAATAGGGTTAGGAATCGTTACCTATGAAGCTTATCGTCAAAACCCACTCCAAATCGCCTACACCAGATCTCCAAATGATTTTTGAAGTTATGAAATGCAAGCCCTCGAATCTGATATATCTGTCCAGCGATTTCCGCACTTGCGCCCCTTTGGACCGCACCTGCGGAAATTTCATCGCAGGTTCGAAAACCCACTAAAAGGCCTGGGGCCGCACCTGTGGCCGCAGCATCTGCGGCTATGAACCTGCGGAAAACCAACCGCACCTGCGAGGACTGGGTGACTTGGCCAAGTCCGGACCTGCGAGCCCCTCGCCGCACCTACGGAAGGTCTATCGCAGGTGCGAGAGACCAGAACCAGCAATGGTTCAGCTGTTCTTCCAAGTTCTAAATTCACCCGTTTAGCATCTGAAACATCCCCGAGGCTCCCGGGACCTCAACCAAACTCACCAACCAGTGCTAATACCTTATCCAAACTTAATCGAGCTTCTAAAACACATCACATAACACCAAAATCACCAATTATACATGGATTCAAGCCTAAGAATTTATAAAATTTCCAAAATCTACAACCGATACCGAAACACATCAAAACTAGTTCAAATGACCTCAAATTTTACACACAGGTCACAAATGATACAGCGGACCTACAGCCACTCTCGGAATTCTATTTCGAGCCCGATATCAAAATTTCACCTATCGGCCGAAATCGCCGAAATTCTAACTTTCGCCAATTCAAGTCTAAATCTACTACAGACGTCGAAAGCACATTCCGGACACGCTCCTAACTTCGAAATCACCCAACAGAGCTACAGACTCGACGGAATCCCATTCCGGACCCGTCTTCCCACAATTCTAACTATGGTCCGATTTCTAAGGCTTAAACTCACATAGAAGAACTATGTGTCCAAAAACTCTTCGAATTTTCACCAGTCAATGCTCCAACAAGTCCCAAAAACAGAAATAGACATGGGAAAAATAATTATTAGGGGATCCGGGCGCTAACTCTCAAAACGATCTACCGGGTCGTTACATTGGGTTAAGTTCCTAGAGTAGATTTAATGTAGATAAAATTGTATTGATATTGTTAAATTTTTTTACACTATCAGTATATATGAAGTAAGTTAATTCATATATTAAACAAAAGAATTTACCTCAAGATGATCGATGGTGTTGACCGAGAGAGTTAGGAAGGGCATTGATGTTGAATTTGGAGTCCTCCGAGATGACTTTGAATGATAAGGGTTAAAAGGTCACGATCACCCGTTCTAGCAACCTTTCTTGAGGTTGTTGATAGTTTAGAGTGTCGATGAGAATCATCGGGGTGAGTAGGGAGATATCTACAGTAATGACTGGTTGAATTAGAGCAGTTACTGCCAGGGCCGGTTCAACCCCAAGCAAATGAAGCACTTGCTTTGGGCATAACAAATTTGTATGCCTCCAAAGTTCTTACTATTATATAAATCAAATTTTATCATTTTGAATTTGAATTTTTTTTTTAAATCCTGTTTAAAATTTCACAAACAAGTTTTAAAAAATATATGAGATTTATAAAAAGATTTTACTCATTGACATGGATGCACGTGTAACGCAAAAAATGCACATGATGAACAAGATGCACGTGTAATGCACACAGAACGAATTTAATTTATGATATTTACTTAAGTTCTATTAAGATTTGAATTTAGACCAATAATTTTATTGAAAACCCCTAATTAGTGTTGATCGATGAAGATGGGACGAAGTGGCGGTAACAACCATTAATAGTATATTTGTCTGTGCAATATATGAGTCTAATGGGTTTGTAGGAAGACTCTTATATCCTCCTTTTGTAAGAGAAGCACATCAACTTTATTTGCTCATGTATATATGTCATTTTCCATTTAATATTTATGACTTATACAGTCAAGTTTTCTTATAATAGTATTGTTCGTCTGGATATTTTTGGACTGCTACAACAAAATATTGTTATAGAAAATATATATATTATAACATGACATGAAGAATTAATTTCAAAGAAAATTTAATAGTTATAATAAAGTGTTGTTGTAATGAATAATCTGCTATAGAATTTTTTTTTTTGTATTTTTATCTACTTCTGAACTTTATCTATTAATGATTTTTTCTTTATTCATATATCTCTGGTTGGTCGAATTTTAAAAGTTAGCTTAATTTTAGTTATGAACCACAGCGGTTGAGAATCGTAGTATATGATCGCTTTCCTTTATAATGGTTTTATTTAGCTTAATTTTAGTTAAAACTTCTATTGAGGTTTTTTTCGAACTCCTATAGAGGTTATTAAGCTTTTCGTTGAATGTTTGTGTATTTAAGCTTTTTATTATTTGTATTTGATGTTTACATCAAATCAAACAATTTAACTTTAGCAGTTAAAAATTAAAATAAGTTCTTACATTTCGCTTAACCATATTAAACTGTAAATTGATGTATGAAAGATAGTTATCTCACATCCGTTAGTTTGGTATAACACCGCGTGTGAATAAAGTTTTACCTAAAACTCAATTGGTGCACTACAATATATATTTCATTTGCCGTTTAACATTTTATGACTTATTATTTAGGATGCTGGCATACTTTATTTTTTATTGATCAAATTGTGAAATTTGGCTTAATTATTATTAAGAACCACGACGGTTGAGAATCGCAATATGCAATCCGTTCCTTTCTAATGCTATCATTTATCTTAAATTTAGTTATAAGTTCTGTAAAGTTATTCAGCTTTCCTTGTGTTTACCCTTAAAATGGATAACAATTATATTTGTACGCGGTTTAAAGAATATACGGTATAATTTAACACAAATGATTAAAAAATAGTAAATAATTAAATTGAAATGAGAATAAACGATCAAACCAATAAGTTGAAGTAATTAGGCCCCGTGTTAGGCTTAAACGCTAACAATCGACCACAACCAAGCCCTCAAGATGGAGTTCGGATACGCCTAAGATAATGAACGACTGAAGAATACTTCAATAAAAGCTAAAAGCCAGAATAATCTTTATATCTTTGATATGCATGCCAACAATGACCAAAAAATAAAAAGGTTCCCCTCTTTATATAGCATAGGAGTTTTAACCCTAGTGCAAATCTAAATAACGCAAAAAAAATTCTTCCCTTCCTTTTCTCCCAAGAAAACATGATCCGCAGTTAATACCAGGCGTGATTCGTGCCGCAATATCCGACTGATGGCGGATATTTTGGCTCCCGTTTGTCCTCTTTAACCGTCTTTCCATTTCCCTCGATTCCGTTTCGCTCTAGCTTGATTCTTCCCAGGTTCAGCCATGCTCTACTCCCGACGTATCATTTGTCCGCCCCCGGTTCCGATTAGTGGGCATGTTCAGTCTCATTTCGGTTAGTAACGAGTAAAGTTGTTCCTCGCTTCTTTAACGGAAAATCGGGGGTAATTATATCCATGATTTTATCCGTACACATATAGTCCCCTCGTTTCTCGAAGAGTAGATTATAGGAGCGATGAGAAGTGAATAATTGACCCCAGTTCCTTCCCTCGCACACCATAACAAGTTGATGAAACAAAACTAATGAAAAGCTTAAAGGTATTCCCGGAAACTAATAAAATGTGCTTTCTTACATGAATGTTGCAATATTAGCCAAAGGAATCAAAATCAACTCATAAAGGAGTCAAAAGTTGAGCAAGAACCAAAGCAGGGCAAAGAGGCCTACTGTGCGGACCGCATGATTTTTTTATGTGGCCACAAAATAAAGTAAAGAGACTTGGATTTGTGCAAATTAAGAAGTGCGGACCGCACAAATATTGTGCGGCCGCATTCAATATTATGCGGTCCGCAAGAAATGAGAATCAGAGAGTTGGCATTTAGGTAGAATGAAGGAGTGCGGACCGCACCAAAATTGTGCGACGCAGGATGTGAAGCGCGGTCGCACACACAATTGTGCGGTCCGCATGAATGAAGATTCAGAGAGTTGGTTCAAGTCCAAGGTCAAGGAAGTGCGGACCACATCACTTTTATGCGGACGCATAATCAAGAGCGCGACCACACTCAGATTTGTACGGTCTGCAAAAGTCCAGCCAAAGCAAGAACTCAAAGTCAAGAACGCGGACCGCACCATAATTATGAGGCCGCAGAAGCAAATGTGCGACCACACTTAGAATTATGCGGCCGCACAACCTCCGCAGGGGCATTTTTGTCAGATATTTTTAGCTTAGTATAAATAGAAAATTTTATCATTTTTAGGTGAAGTTGTGTTTTAGAGGAGCACATGTGTCATCTACGTTTACTGTTTTTTGCAATTTTGTACTAGATTTGTCTCTAAACTCTAAGATTTTTATCCCATAATCTAATATTATGGATTATATCTTCAATTCTTCTTTAATTTCTGCAATTTCCATGAGTATCTAAACCCATAGCTAGAGTTGTGACCCAACCCCAGTGTGGGTATTTAATAGGCGTTTGATTTAGGGCTTGTTAGTGATTGGGTTAGTGATATTTAGCCTAGTTCTTGCTAGAACTCAAGAATTAATGGTTGCAAACATTGACTCATGCCTAAATGACTTAGTCTCTACTTGAGAAAGTGGGACTAAGTCTAGGAAAACTTGGCTAACAAGGAATTGGGGTGAACTCAAGAAATTGATCGCCCCAATTAAAGGGTTAAACCTAGAGATAGTATTACCCGACTTGAGCTAATATCACTTGATTTGTATGAGTATCCATTTGGATTTCAGAAAGCCAAATTGGGTAAAATCACTCAAACTACCGATAGGTATAGAGTGAGTACCCGAGTGTGATAGCTATATTACAATCCCAACTAATAAAGCTTGCCCTGGAAATTACAACCCGTTAGATAACTACCTAGGTAGAAGTCACGACCCTAGTCCCTTTGAACATTGGAAAAAGCCAAAACAAAAATATTGTCCTTAGTTTTATTAATCGCAATCAATAGAGTAAAAATAGAAGTAGAACACCAACCAAGTTTGTGGAAGTGCAATTAGAGCCACAGCTCGCAACTTACTTAGATAGACACCTAATATCCCTTGCTAACTCCTTGTGGATTCGATACCGACCTTAGTTGGGTATATTATTGCAGCAAACTCCTCGCTACTAAATAGTAGTATGGATTTGGCCGTGATCAATTTTTGGCGCCGTTACCGGGGATTTATCAAATTTAGCTATATATCTAAGTATTTGTTTGTTTTGTATTTCTTTCCTTTTGTTTCACTAATTTTGTTTGTTAAATTTTTTAGGTACGAAATGGCTCTTAACAACGAGCCCCTCGGAAATATACCATCGGGGGATGAGGTAGACGATGAGAATGTGGATGAGGTTCATCTCGAGCCTCAAGTACAAATTAGAGGCCGGACACCTCATGATAATGTGCCAACCCTTCCACCACCTCCACCAAGAGCAGCACACCGGGTGTTGCCCAACGAAGGCTATGCAAGTGCAATAGTCCCGCCCGGGATTAGGGAGGGAAACTTTCAAATAACCAATGTCATGCTTACACTGCTTGAGCAGTGGGGTTTTATCACCCGAGCTCCACACCAAAATGCCTATAAGCATCTCAAAGGTTTTGTTGATACGTGTTGGGGGAGCATGCAAACGAATGTCTCCGAGGATGCATTGAGGTTAAGGCTATTTCCCTTTTCTCTACGGGGAAAAGCTTTGGACTGGCTAAAGAGGTTGACCAACCATTCCATACACACTTGGGATGAGTTGGCCGAGAAGTTCATCGCAAAATTCTTTTCTCCGGGGCACATGGCTATGCTAAGGGATGAAATTCTGGCTTTCAAACTAGAGCCAAACGAGCCATTGCATGAGGTTTGGGAAAGGTATCGCACAATTGTCAAAGAATGATCAACAACAATATGACCTAGGCCATGATCCAATAGACCTTCTACATGGGGATCAACACAACTAATCAGTGTGTGGTAAATCAACTCACCAGGGTTAACTTCATGAACACACCTTATTCTGAAGCTTATGAAATATTAGATGAGATGGCGGATACCTCTTCGACATGGCAAAGTAGAGCCAATGTTCCTCAGGGTGATCCTAATGTTATCCACCTACACAAGGAACTACATGATCATGGGAAAGCTATTGCGGAGCTGAAAACCACCGTGAACCAATTTCCCAAGGTTCAACTTCAATAGGTTCAAGGGCCAAAAAGGTGAATTATATGGAAGGGGTAAACATGATGTTTAACAAGAGAAGGAAACGAGGTCAACAAATATAAAACCACTCAAAGTAGTAGTGGTTTTAATCAAGATGATGCATATGATGAGCAAGATGAAGAGGTTCAATATGTCAACAATTATCAAGGTCAAATGAGCAATGCTCCAAATCAATAACAATGGAGATCACAGGGAAACCAAGGAAACTGGAACAACCAAGGCCACCAAGGTAATTAGAGTGGTGGCAACAACAACAACCAAGGCAATTGGGGGAGCAATAACAATCAAAACAATTGGGGTAATCAAGGTAATCAAAGCAGTTGGGGAGGAAATAATCAAGGCAATTAGAATGGAAACAATCAAAGTAATTGGGGAGGCAACAATAATCAAGGGGGTTGGAACAATATCAATCATGGAAATCGGGGGTCGGGCAATAATGAAATGGGACGGATTGAAAACATGTTTAAGCAAATGATGGAGAAAAACACCGACTCCGATGCCCAATTAGCCTCCCAAAACACTTCTATCCGTGACTTGAAGGTCCAGCTTGGCCAAATTTCTCAATCTTTGAATACTCGCCCTAAGGGGGAACTACCAAGTTATACGGTGGTGAACCCGAAGGGTGGGAACAATACGGGGCATGTTGGCCGTGACAACAAGAATTGGGAGAAGTGGAGTTGCTAGTACCTCAAACAAAAGAAAGAATGTGAATGATGATGTGTTGGTGCAAGATGATGATGAGACAAGCAATTATGTTCAAGAAAATGATGAGGTGAAGATAGACATTGATGAAAATGTGGAGGAGACACAAGATGATGTGAACCCGTCTAGGGATCATGTAATAGACATATCGGATCCGGTAGTGCTCAAGGCCAAGGCTCCTTTGCCAAGGCCTCCTCCTCCATATCCTCAAAATCTCGCAAAGCAAAACAATGAGAATAAATTCAAGAAATTCATTGATATGATGAAAAGTTTGTCCATAAATGTGCCGCTGGTTGAAGCCTTATAACAAATGTCGGGATATACCAAGTTCATGAAGGATTTGGTAACAACTAAAAAAGATCAATGAATTGTGAAACGATCAAAATGACACATCAAGTGAGTGCCATTGTTCATTCTGTGGCTCCAAAGTTGGAAAACCCCAGTGCTTTTACAATCCCGTGCATTATTGGGAGTGCCAATTTTGCCAAAGCTTTGTGTGACTTGGGTGCAAGCATTAACTTGATGCCCTATTTTGTGTTCGGAACATTGGGGATTGGGAAACCAAGACCCACATCCATGGGGTTACAAATGGTAGACTGGACAATGAAGAGGCCATTTAGGGATAATTAATGATGTGTTAGTTCGGGTCGACAAGTTCATCCTTCCTGCAGATTTTGTGATACTTGACTGTGAGGTTGACTATGAGGTGGAAATCATTTCGGGGAGACCTTTCCTAGATACAGAGAAGGCCTTAATTGATGTGGAAGCTGGTGAGCTCACCTTCTGGGTGGGTGATGAAAACATTGTGTTCCATGTTTGTAAATCAATGAGGCAGCCTAATAGCAAGGAAATGTGTTCGTTCGTGGATCTAACGACCGAAGTAATTGTTGATGACACAAGTTCTATGATTAATGTTGAAGACACATTGGAAGCTATGTTATTAAATCATGATGAGGATGAGAAGGAAGGCTTTGTCGAATATGTCAATGCTTTGCAAGGAATGGGATCATATACTTATGGGCCCCGAAAACTTTCCTTGGACCTTGAAAAATAGAAGGCTCCACAAATAAAGCCCTCAATCGAGGAGCCTCCCACATTAGAGTTAAAGCCCTTGCATTCACACCTCAGGTATGAGTTTCTAGTCCCTTGTTCCACTTTACCTGTTATTCTTTACTCGTGCTTAATTAACGTGCAGGTAGATTCCACCCTTGCGGTGCCCCAAAGGAGGAAGAAAGCAATAGGTTGCACATTGGGGGATATTCGGCATATAATCCCCTCCTTTTGCATGCATAAAACAATATTGGAAGAGGATGCCAAAACCTCTATGGAACAAAGATATCATTATATGGTTAGATGCAGGGGTTATTTAACCCCATTTACAATAGTTAGTGGACCTCGCCGGTGCAATGTGTCCCAAAGAAAAGGGGCATGACTGTGATAACAAATGAAAAAAATGAATTGATCCCCACAAGAACTGTCACCGAATGGAGAGTGTGTATGGATTATAGGAAGCTCAACAAAGTTACTCGGAAAGACTATTTTCCGCTTCCATTTCTTGATCAGATGTTGGATAGGTTAGCCATACATGCTTATTATTTCTTCTTGGATGGGTATTCCGGATATAACCAAATTCTAAGTGCACCTAAAGACCAAGAGAATACCACCTTCACTTGTCCGTATGGCACTTTTGCATTCTCGCGGATGCCATTCGGGTTAGGCAATGCACCACCAACTTTTCAGCGGTGTATGATGGCAGTCTTCACTGATATGGTGGAGGAATTTCTCGAGGTTTAAGTGGATGATTTCTCTGTTGTGGGGGATTCTTTTGAAGAGTGCTTAGACAACCTGGATAAGGTATTGGCACGTTGTGAAGAAACTAACTTGGTGCGTAATTGTGAGAAGTGTCACTTTATGGTCGAGGAGAGCATTTTCCTCGGCCACAAGATTTCTAAGAATGGCATTGAGGTTGATAAAACAAAAATTGAAGTGATATCCAAACTCCCTCCCCCTTCTTCTGCCAAGGGAGTGAGGACCTTTCTAGGTCACGCGGGGTTTTACCACCGGTTCATCAAGGATTTTTCTAAGGCGGTGAACCCCTTGTGCAAACTCTTGGAGAAAGATGCCAAGTTCCTTTTTAATGAAGATTGTATGAAGACATTTGAACTACTCAAGTATAGGTTGACTACTACTCCTGTTATCACTGCGCCTAATAGAAGTTTACTATTTGAGCTCATCTGTGATGCAAGCGATATGGCGGTTGGAGCGGTATTGGGGCAAATAATTAACAAGATCTTCCATCCGGTCTACTATGCTAGTAAGACCATGAACGAGGCCCAAGTCAACTATACGGTGACCGAGAAAGAACTCCTAGCCATTGTCTCTGCTATTGAAAAGTTCCACCCGTACCTAATGGGTACCAAAGTGATTGTTCACACCGATCACGCGACACTTTATTATCTGATGAGAAAAAATGACTCTAAGGCAAGATTGATGTGGTGGGTACTTTTTCTGCAAGAATTTGATCTTGATATCCAAGACCGCAAGGGGAGTGAAAACCAAGTGGCGGACCACTTGTCCCGATTGTAGGAGGAGGGGAGGCCACATGATGGCCTTGAGATCAATGATTCATTTTTGGACGAACAACTCCATTCCATGTCTATAACCAGGATGCCTTGGTTTGCCGATGTGGCCAACTATCTTGTGAGCGGCATTTTCCTGAATGAGTTCTCTTCAAACCAAAGGAAGAAGCTCAAACGGGACTGCCTGGACTACTATTGGGATAAACCATTTCTCTTTAAAATTTGTATTGATGGTGTTATTCGAAGATGTGTACCAGAAGAAGAACAATTGGGTATTCTTGAAGCTTACCACTCTTCTCCATAGGGTGGTCACCATGGTGGAGCGAGAACTGCTACAAAGGTGCTAATTTGTGGATTTTATTGGCCTACCCTTTACAAGGACGCTAGCGAGCTCGTTAAGCATTGTGATGAATGCCAAAGGGCAGGTGGGATCTCCACGAAATATGAGATGCCTCTCACCACCATCCTAGAGATTGATATTTTTGATGTGTGGGGTATCGATTTTATGGGTACATTTGTGAGCTCATGTGTGAACACCTAGATTTTGGTAGCTGTTGATTACGTGTCCAAATGGGTTGAAGCTGTGGCTTTGCCCAACAATGAAGCATAGAGAGTGGTAGCTTTCTTGAAGAAGAACATATTCACAAGGTTTGGTACTGCTAGGGCCATCATTAGTGATGGGGGATCTCACTTTTGCAACAAAGCCTTCGACACTCTACTCTCCAAGTATGGTGTCACTCACAAAGTGTCGACCCCCTATCATCCCCAAGCAAGTGGACAGGTTGAAGTCTTCAACCGGGAGATCAAGAGTATTCTGTCAAAGACTGTTAATGCAAATCGGACCAATTGGTCGAAGAAACTTGACAATTCTCTTTGGGCTTATAGAACTGCTTACAAAACACCAATTGGTATATCTCTATATCAGTTGGTGTTGGGGAAGATTTTCACCTCCCGGTGGAACTAGACCATAAGGCCATGTAGGTGTTGAAGAAGTTGAACCTTGAGTAGGATATAGCTGCAAATATTAGGGTGGAGCAATTGAATGAACTTGATGAGATCCAGTTCCATGCTTACTCCAGTTCGTCCTTGTATAAGGAAAAGATGAAGTATCTCCATGATAATTATATTCGGAACAAAGAATTTAATGAAGATGACCTTGTTCTTTTATTCAACTCTCGATTGCGGATGTTTCCAGGAAAGCTAAAATCAAAGTGGAGTGGCCCTTTTAAAGTTGTACATGTGACACCTTTTGGTGCTCTAGATTAGAAAAATAAGAATGGTGAGGTATTTAGAGTCAATGGGCACCGGGTTAAACACTATCTTGGTAAGGTTAATGATGGCCACGTCGTGGCATTGCTCTATTTCAAATGAATGATGGTAAATGCGTCGTGCCGCGATATTATATCAGGTGCTTCTTGGGAGGCAACCCATGTGTTTTTATTTCTCTTAATTTTCTTATTTTTTAGATTAGGAATTGTTTTAGGCTAACTGATTGTGAAGTGTATGCAGGAATATGGGTGTGCATTACAGGAAATTTGCAAGGAAAAAATTGGCTAAGTGTTGAAACTATGCGAACCGCACCAGAATTATGCGAACTGCACAAGCACTTTGCGGCTGCACAATTTTGTGTGCGGTCACACAAATGAAAGATGAAAATTTCCAAGTCTCTGAAGTTTGGCCCGACAAAATTCCTTAAGGATTTGCGGCCGCACACAAAATTTTTTGGACCGCATGAATTATGCGGCCACAGTCATTTTTATTCAGACTGCATCACCAACAAGGAGCAGGTAAGGAGTGCGGACCGCACCAAAATTGTGCGGCCGCACTTAGGTAATTTAGTGGGCCAGCCTGGTCAAAGTATAAATAGGACTTTCTAAACTTTTCACACTTTACAAACTTTGACCATTTGAGACCAACCTAGCACAGTGCACACTTCCTTTGCCCTCCATCTTTTCTCATTTCATCAAGTGTGAATCTTATATGCATATTTATTACTGGTATGTTAATTTCAATGCTTTAGATTCATTTTTTCTTTTTCTTTTTCTTTGTTTTAGTTTTTTTAGCTAGGGTTAAGTTCATGCCTAAATTGTCAATAGATGGTTAAATCTTGTGTAGCATCATGTGGGTAGTGTTTTAAATGCTTAATGGGGCCTGGGTAAGTAGCTAATCATGTTTAATTGCCATAAACCATGCTTAATTAGTGAAATCCATGTTTAAATCGTAAGTCAGTGCCGGTCTTAATTGAATTATGCGACCGCACACATTTTTGTGCGGTCCGCACTAGGGTATGTGGTCGCATATATTTTTGTGTGGTCCGCATTACCCTAAGTGTAGGGCACTATTGTTTGATGACATTGTGTGGCCGCACTCTATTTTGTGCAGACCGCAGTGAACTTGTGTGGCCACACTCAATTTTGTGCGGTCCGCACAGTTAAAACTTCAGAGAACCAGTAGGACAGTATGCGGCCGCACTCAAAATTGTGCGGTCCGCAATAGGTTTGTGCGGCCACACTCATTTTTGTGCAGTCCGCACTGAGGTAACTTTAGAGACCCCAGTAGTCTGAGCCTGGGGCTGCGCGACTGCACTCATTTTTGTGCGATCTGGACTGGGTATTATGCGTCCGCACTCATTTTTGTGCGGTTCGCACTGGGTAGTATGCGGTCCGCACTTCCCACTTTTGAGACTGTTTACTGCACTTTGAATCCTGCTTATATATATATTATGAGCTCCAATTCTAACTGATTTCTACTACCTATGTCTTGCAGACAATGGTTCGATCACGAGGTAGAGGAGATACTTCAAAAGGGAGGGCGGAATCCTCCCGAGGCAAACCTAACCTACCACTGTCAGTTCAAAAGGTCCTAAGCAAGAAAGCCACAACTAATAGACCACCTCCTGAACCTTCAAACACCAGTGAGTACCACTCATCCGGAGAAGCTTCAAAGGGTAATTCGTGCAAGCAAAACCGAAAGCTCAATCACAACAATTCCCAGGGAGACTCCGCCTGGTCAATGAACCAACTTCCTCTTCTAGTTCTTCTGAAGGTTTGGAGAGAAGTACTCAAGCATCTGAGCTCTCTCCCCCACCTGCTCCAGCTAATCCCATTAATTTGGATGATGATGATGAGGTCCCGGACGATGGGAGAGGGGGTGATACTACTGTTGGGGGTTTGGAAAGATCAAGGAAGCCGGAGTTATGGGCAGACAAGTTCGTCAGTAAAAAGGCCTTTGCCAAGTTCAGAGAATGGTGGCCACATAGGTCGCTCACTCTTGAGCGACAATTCGTGATGAAAGATTTGAACAAACACAACCCCAATGTCCTCAAACAATTCCAAGAGTTTGAAGGATGGAAATGGTTCACCTCCAGCATGTTAGATGCAAATGAGCACTTGGTCAAAGAAGTTTACGCCAACGTTTCTTACATCAAGGTGACGAAAGTTCGGAATTTGAAAATCCGCTTTGAAGCCCATGCATTGAACCAATATGTGGGATTTGAGGAAGTAGAAGTAGTGCAATATTTGGAAAAGCAAGCTATGGTGATGCAGTTCGCCCATGGCTAGCTGCGATTCTGGCAACCCCAGGGAAAACACCTCCATGGCTCACAATAGGGGTTCAAATAGTCCGAACTACCCTAAACTTTGAAGCCAATGGGTGGCAAACATTTGTGTGAAATCGGCTTGATCCTTGCCTCAATGAAAACATCCTCCCAATTCCCCGTGCAGTTTTATTGGCTTCCATCATGGCCGGGTATCCTATAAATGTGGGAGCTATGATGTCTTACAACATTTCCAAAGAGCTCCAGAAGGAGGAGAGGTCATATCCCTACCCCATTTTCCTCATAGAGTACTTCCAATATCAAGGGGTAGAGTTAAGACATTATGATGTAAAGGGGATGGCAAAGAAGCCTTTTTCATGGTACCACCTCCAGGGAGATGACAACCCGGAGTTCAAGGGTAAAGCTACTACCTCTACTGGACAGTCTGAAGAGCCAGCAGTAGTGGCTACTGATTCAGTTGCCGAGCCTTTCATAGCAGCCGGTACTTCCAGCAGAACAACAGCCATGCCACCTTCATCTTCTGGGCCTCATTCTTCAACGAGACTATTAGTTCCATTATCAGTGTCGGCCTCATCTACTTACTCTCAAACTTCTGCAAGTCTCCCAAACACTAGCGAGGCTTAACAACTGGATGCAGGTAGTTACTAAAAAGCTGACTGCCATATCCAGTGTTGTTGCAACACAATCATCAGCCCCAACAGAGCCTTAGGTACCTCCGTCAGTGGAGGAAACATTAAACAAAATTATGGAAAACCAGAAGGCCATCATAGAGACTCTAGCTACACATGTAAAGGTCATCAAAGATTTGGGAAAACAGGTCAAGAAGATGAGAGAGACTCAGGCATCAAAAGAGTCGGTGGAGAAGTTGAGCAACAAAGTTGAAAAGATCTCATCTGTCGGGGATCTTCCACTGGAATTGCTTATGGAGCAATCAATCCCAGTAGAAGCATACGCAGTATCAGAGATATCAAAGGCACCAGCCGGCCAGTTTGAGGAGCCGACTGCAACTACACACACTGTTGAGGAATTGATACAGATGCTTAGCAACCCATTTGTCCCTCAGCGAGGAGATGATGAGATGCAGATAGAGGAGACAGAGGGTGCCGAGGACCCCATACAGGCTGAGGACACCATACAAGCTGAGGACCCCATGCAGACTGAGACCACATAGGGAGTTTTCTTTACTCTCTACCCCTTTCCCTGTTTTTATTTTTTATTAGCATTGGGGACACTGCTTATTTTCATTTAAGGGGTGGATCATTTTGATTGACATTGACATTTAGTATGTAATAACTATTACACTATTTTTCTTTATCTTTATTTTCTCTTTGGTATGTATATATTTTTCCCCATTTGATGTATATATTCATTTCCCTTATGTATATATTATCTTTACTTCATTTTGTATATTCATTTTACCTTCTATAGTTTACTTCATAACTTCATTAGTTTGTTTTTCCTTAGTAGCATAACTTCTTATTTACTTTAGTAGCCTCTTTTTAATTTGTTAGGTTCTTTTTACCTTTTGTGTGAACAATGAGCCTTTGGATTTCTTAATGCCACGGTTCTTTCCAAAGGTGGATGTTGTGTGAATCGGGTGGCTCTTCCCAATGATGGATGGCGTGACAATATTCCTTAGTGATTGAATCAGTTTTCTTTTATGTTTTGTTAAATATATTGAATGAAAGTCTCTCAAGTAGGCTTCACTTGGTACTTACACATTTACCTCCGACCTTATGGTTAGAAACAAAGTTGTTGGCATAAAATAGCTCTAGTTGTGACCTTTAGACTCATGTATTGACTTAAACAACCATCGAGTGGTTCATTCGAGCCATTTGTGATTTTCAATCTTAGCTAGGGTTGTTGTGGGCCCTCGACTCTATTCTCTTTAGCAATCCAGCAGCTTGAGAGATGAGTTATTTAATTGCAAGTCCAAGTTCCCATGCGAATAAGTCTAGAACTTGCCCTGAATGTTTGTCTAGGCAAAATTTTAAGTGTATCTCGACTTGAGAAATGATTGTAGGCTCTCCTTGATCCAATTTGAATCTTGAAAATTTCCATAGCCTACCAATGTGATATCCCTAGTTAACCCCTTTGAACCGAAACCCTTTTTCTTTCAATAACCACTCTACAAGCCTTTATCCGTTTTGCAACGACCCTCTCTTGGCACCCGATCTTTCCTTAGCATTCTTGAAAAACAATTGGAAAAAGCATAAGTTAGGGGGAGAGGCGAGAAATTTGAAAGTGATAAAAGGTACAAAGAATAAAAAGAAATGAAGAAAAGGGAAGGTAAAGAAAAGAAAGAAAGGCCAAAAAGAAAAAAATGTCAAAAAGAAAGTGATAAGGTAAAGAGTTAAAGGGATTCAAAGAAAATAATGATGAAAGGCGTGGAGTAAATAGAAAATGAGAAAAATGATTGTCATGATCAAGAAAGAGTGACATTATGAATTTGACAACCTTACTAATAGAAAAGGGATGCGCTCAAGCATGTCTCTCTAGTTCCCCCAAGGAAGAAGAAAATGACTCAAAGAGTCGAGAAAGTATGAGCCGAAAAGAGAAAATGGGGTACTTAAGGAAAGATGAAACCATCATATTCCAACAAGCCCTACCTTGATCCAAAAGCCTTCATTACATCCCGAAAAACCCTATATGATTTCAAGTTGAGTGAGCTTACATTAGTGGTGATTTACATAAGGGACAAGCTTATGGTACTTAGAGCCGGACTTGTGACATTCTTTTGAGAGAGATGAACGGACTTCTTCACATCCTTGTTTCGAGTGTTACATTCTAAAGTGATATTTGCTCATGGAGAGTAGATGAAGACGAGTTTGGGATCCACAATGACCTACGTGATAGAGCGAGCTTCCTTGATGAATAAAGTCAACTCTTGATGCTCTAGTGTCAGATTAGAACTATGGTACTCAAAAGTCAAAACATTGTGTTGTTGATAATTCATATGTGTCGAGGGTAATTTTTAGTCCCAATTGATGCATGATTGATTCACCTTATGCCAGCTGAAATATTCATTTTTCTAGTGGAGGTGGGAATTACCTTATTTGCTTGAGGACAACTAAAAGCTTAAGTTTGGGGGAGTTGATAAGTAGGGATTTTGACCTTTTATTTAATCTCTTTTACTTGTGTTTTAGGTAAAAAATGCTTAAAGGTATTCCCGTAAAATAATGAAATGTGCTTTCTTACAGGAATGTTGCAATATGAGCCAAAGGAATCAAAATCAACACATAAAGGAGTCAAAAGTTGAGCAAGAACCAAAGTAGGGAAAAGAGGCATACTGTGCGGAGCGCATGATTTTGTATGCGGCCGCAAAAGAAAGTTCAGAGACTAGGATTTGTGCAAATTAACAAGTGCGGACCGTACGAATATTGTGCAGACACAAAAGTCATTGTGCGGCCGCATTCAATATTATGTGGTCTGCAGGAAATGAGAATTAGAGAGTTGGCATTTGGGCAAAATGAAGGAGTGCAGACCGCACCAAAATTTTGCCGTCACAGGATGTCAAGCGCGGTCGTACACACAATTGTGAGGTCCGCGGGAATGAAGATTCAGAGAGTTGGTTCAAATCCAAGGTCAAGGAAGTGCATACCACATCACTTTTATGCGGCTGCATAATCAAGAGCGCGAATACACTTAGCTTTGTGTGGTCCGTAAAAGTGCAGCCATAGCCAGAACTCAAAGTCAAGAACGCGGACCGCACCATAATTATGCGACAGCAGAAGCAAGTGTGCGACCGCACTCAGAATTATGTTGCCGCACAACCTCCGCATGGGCATTTTGTCAGATATTTTCAGCTTAGTATAAATAAAACATTTTATCATTTTTAGGTGATGTTATGTTTTAGAAGAGCACCTGTGTCGTCTACTTTTACTGCTTTTGGCAATTTTGTACTAGATTTGTCTCTAAACTCTAGATTTTCATCCCATAATCTAATATTATTAATTCTATCTTCAATTCTTATTTAATTTCTACAGTTTCCATGAGTAGCTAAACCCATAGCTAGGGTTGTGACTGATCGGATCCAAACCCACACTACTATTGTGTAGCGAGGTGGTCGATGCAATAATAACCCAACTAAGGTCGGGATCGAATCCACAGGGAGTTAATAATTTGAATTAGGTTTATATCTAAGTGAGATGCAAGTTTTCTCTTTAATTGTACTTCCACAAACTTTGGTTGGTATTCTACTTCTATTTTTACTCTATTGATTGCAATTAACAAAATTAAGAACAATATTTTTGTGTTGGGTTTTTCAAATGCTTAAAGGGACTAGGGTCGTGACTTCTACCTAGTAGCTCAAGTCGGGTATTACTATCTATAGGTTTGACCCTTTAATTGGGGTTATCAATTTCTTGAGTTCACCCCATTTCCTTGTTAGCTAAGTTTTCCTAGACTTAGTCCCACTTTCTCAAGTAGGGACTAAGTTATTTAGGCATGTATCAATGTTTGCAACCAGTAATTCTTTAGTTCTAGCAATAACTAGGCTAATATCAATAACACAATCACTAACAAGACCTAAATCAAACACCCACTAAATACCCACAGTAGGATTGGGTCACAACCCTAGCTATGGGTTTAACTACTCATGAAAATTTCAGAAATTAAAGAAGAATCCATAATATTAGATTATGGGATGAAAATCTAGGGTTTAGAGACAAATCTAGTACAAAATTGCCAAAAGCAGTAAAAGTAGACGACATATGTACTCCTCTAAAACATAACTTCACCTAAAAATGATAAAATGTTCTATTTGTACTAAGCTAAAATTATCTGACAAAAATGCCCCTGCGGAGGTTGTGCGGCCCCATAAATCTAAGTGCGGTCGCACACTTGCTTCTGCGGCCGCATAATTATGGTGCGGTCCGCGTTCTTGACTTTGAGTTCTGGCTTTGGCTGGACTTTTGTGGACCGCAAAATCTGAGTGTGGCCGTGCTCTTGATTATGCGTCCGTATAAAAGTGATGCGGTCCGCACTTTCTTGAGCTTGGACTTGAACTGAATCTTTAAATCTTCATTCCTGCGGACGGTACAATTGTGTGTGAGACCGCGCTTGACATCCTGTGGCCGCACAATTTTTCGGTCCGCACTCCTTTATTCTGCCCAAATTCCAACTCTCTGATTCTCATTTCTTGCGGACCGCATAATATTGAATGCGGCCAGATAATGAATTTTGCGGCCACACAATATTTGTATGGTCCGCACTTCTTAATTTTCACAAATCCAAGTCTCTGAACTTTTTTTGTGGCCCCATACAAAACCATGCAGTCCACACAGTAGGCCTCTTTGCCCTGCTTTGGTGCTTGCTCAACTTTTGACTCCTTTATGAGTTGATTTTGATTCCTTTGGCTCATATTGCAACATTCCTGTAAGCAAGAACATTTCAATAGTTTCCGAGTATACCTTTAAGCAATTTTGACCAAAAACACAAGTAAAAGGGAGAAAATAAGAATTAAAAATCTCTACTTATCAGTGACCCAACCCTAGTGTGGGTATTTAATGGGTGTTTGATTTAGGGATTTTTAGTGATTGGGTTAGTGATATTTATCCTAGTCTTTCTAGAACTCAAGAATTAATTATTGCAAATATTGATTCATGCCTAAATGACTTAGGACTAAGTATAGGAAAACTTGGCTAACAAGGAATTGGGGTGAACTCAAGAAATTGATAGCCCCAATTAAAGGGTTAAACCTAGAGATAGTAATACCCAACCAGAGCTATTATCACTTGATTTGTATGAATACCCATTTGGTCTTGATAAATCCAAATTGGAAAAAATCACTCAAACTACCTAGAGGTATAGAGTGAGTACCGGGGTGTGATAGCTATATTACAATCCCAACTAATCAGCTTGCACTGGAAATTACAACCCATTAGATAACTACCTAGGTAGAGGTCACGACCCTAGTCCCTTTAAACATTTGAAAAAACCAAAACAAAAATATTGTCCTTAGTTTTATTAATCGCAATCAATAGAGTAAAAATAGAAGTAGAACACCAACCAAGTTTGTGGAAGTGCAATTATAGCCAAAACTCGCAACTCACTTAGATATACACCTAATCCCCTTTGTTAAGTCCCTGTGGATTCGATCCCGACCTTAGTTGGCTATATTATTGCAGCGATCGCCTCGATGCGAGATCAATGCTCAAAGTAGTCCTAGAGGACTGCAAATGAGAAGGCAAGAACGTAGTCATTCCAAGTACCGATGAGGAAATCACGTCACACGTGGAGGACATCATTCTCTCCAGTTGATACATTGATCCCCGAATTCTGTAAGAGGTATGAAATATGTTTCGGACAAGTTCACTCGTACTTTTGGAGGATCATGACCCTTCTCCGTCATTTTTCAAACAATACGACGGACTCTCGGTTCATGGTCGATCACCTGCTTCGAGTTACATCCCTGAATCTTTCAAGGAGGGCTAATCAAACTTGCCCGTTGGGCAAAGAAAGCTCCCTTCTCGTGATAGACAAAAACAGGGACAAAGGTTGGCAAGGTAGGTTCGTTAAGATAAAGATCGAGGACCTCATTCCTTCTAAGTTCTTGCCGTTCCTCGAGAACTAGAACCCAAATCGTAATTTTTTACTTCCTCTTTAATTTTGAAAGTCCCTTCTTGTACCTACTTTTCATTCTCATGACATATTTTATTTAACATACAGTTGTCCCCCGAGTCCCTAATACGGTCTCACATTTTTGGGAGTGGTTCGAGGGCAGATGCAAGTAGCTCACCTATACTTAGCGTGTGTGGCGTAAGGTCTTTAAGGGAAAATGGGAGGCTCGTTCTTATGGTGAGTGCCAATTATTGGTTGAAATTTTTTTTCTAGTCGTTTTTTATTATGCTATTGTCATGGCAAGGTCCCTTTTTCATAGGCTTTCCCAAGACCACAAAATTTTGGGAAATCGCTGATTCCGTAACCTAAACCCCATCTACAAAACCCTCCGCTTCTCTATAGCCCGTCGCCGAAGCTGCTGCGAAGAATGAGGAGAAAATGAAGAAAAAGAAGAAGAAAATATCCCCATACTCCTCGAACACTTCTATCTAGACCAAGAAGAGCACAAGGATCGTGCTCAGGTTCAAAAACTCTTCATCGGCTTAAGGACTCTCCTGAGGATGAAGAGGACATGAAGTTCATCACTCTTGAGCCGATCGATGCGATCCAAGAGCTGGTCGCCCCGTATGGGGACGCTCGTAAGGCTAAATCTTCCTCAGCTTGGTGTTTCGAAGAATAACATGTGGCTACCACTTCTCAAGAAGCCCCTCCGTTCCCGGGAATAGTTGTTCCTGAAGATGATGACATCATCTGCATTCAAGAATCAGCACCCCGGTTGAAGGAAATTTAAATGATGCTCGGCCTGATGAAGAGAACCCAATCGACGCGTTCCCGGCTATGGATGATTCCCTTAACTCATTTTTTGAGGATGTGGATGTCGGCATGCTGAAGGATTACTCTGGCTTTGGCCATCTAGATATCTCGAAAAGGGTCTTGCAACCGGGATCAGGTGGTCCGAGTTCAACCTCGAAGCTCGGAAGTAGTTCCCAGCCACGAGTATGGACCCTGAGCAAAAGAAGACGGTCATGTTCATGTAACTCGTAGATACTAGTATGTTGTTAGGAACAGTCAGAGTGGACAACTATCTTCGTTCCTTGGTAAATAAGGAAGACCAAGACAAAATGAACGAGGAAGATGTGCTGTGTCATTTCAACGAGGCCCAGCAGACAATAAGTTGGGTATATCCTCTTCCCTATTTATTTCAATGAGTTCCCATCATTTAACTATTTCTAACAATTTTCTTTCTCTATGTCCTAGGCCTCAATGCTTCATCATGAAAGCTTCCGCAGGTCCAAGATGGAGGTGAGCCACCTTGAGTTTGAGCTCAAGTAGCAAGTCTAGAAAATGGAGATGTGCAAAGTTTCCTGTAGCTAAAAGGATGAAGTCCTTAGGGACATGGTCGAGCTCCCTTCCCTTCAGGACGAGCTGGAGAAGGCCAGAAGGAGGCCTAGAAAGTGAAGCACGACCATGCTTTATGGTTGAGAAGGTAAGAGTGCTCGATATTGTTAATGAGAGGCTAAATGCTAATGCTAACGCCCCAACCTCACAGGTCTAGGAGAAGATAACTTTGATCGACCAACTCATGATCGATATAGACGAGGTCAAGGCTTTAGCCGATGTGCTCAGGTTCAAAAACTCTTCATCGGCTTAAGGACTCTCCGAAGGATGACGAGGACATGAAGTTCATCACCCTCGAGCCGATCCATGTCATCCAAGAGCTGGTCGCCCCGTATGGGGACGCTCGTAAGGCTAAATCTTCCTCAGCTTGGTGTTTCGAAGAATAACATGTGGCTACTACTTCTCAAGAAGCCCCTCCGTTCCCGGGAATAGCTGTTCTTGAAGATGATGACATCATCTGCATTAAAGAATCAACGCCCCGGTTGAAGGAAATTTAAATGATGCTCGGCCTGATGAAGAGAACCCAATCGACGCGTCCTCGGCTATGGATGATTCCCTTAACTCATTTTTTGAGGATGTGGATGTCGGCATGCTGAAGGATTACTCTAGCTTTGGCCACCTAGATATCTCGAAAAGGGTCGTCCAACCGGGATCAGGTGGCCTGAGTTCAACCTCGAAGCTCGGAAGTAGTTCCACGCCACGAGTATGGACCCTGAGCAAAAGAAGACGGTCATGTTCATGTAACTGGTAGATACTAGT
>ML338629.1:0-16432 GCA_005239505.1 Nicotiana paniculata
AGATCCGGGAGAGGCTCGGTTGTTGGGTACAGATTTTGTTCAGGAGGCCTTGGACAAGGTCAGGATCATTCAGGATAGGCTTCGTACAGCTTAGTCCATGCAAAAGAGTTATACAGATTGCAAGGTTCAAGATGTGGCGTTCATGGTTGGTGAGCGAGTATTGCTCCGAGTGTCGCCTATGAAGGGCGTGATGAGATTTGGGAAGAAGGACAAGCTTAGCCCTAGGTTCATTAGTCCGTTTTAGATTCTTGATTGAGTGGGAGAGGTGGCTTATAGACTTGCATTGCCACCTAGCTTATCAGCTGTACATCCAGTTTTTCATGTGTCCATGCTTCGGAGGTATNTGCCACCTAGCTTATCAGCCGTACATTTAGTTTTTCATGTGTCCATGCTTCGGAGGTATCACGGCGATCCAGCCCACTTGTTAGATTTCAGCACTGTCCAGTTGGACAAGGACTTATCTTATGAGGAGGAACCGGTAGCTATTCTAGATCGGTAGATTCGTCAGTTGAGATCCAAGAGTTTCCCTTATGTTCATGTTCAGTGGAGAGTCAGCTTCCTGAGGCATCGACCTGGGAGTCTGAGTCCGATATGCGGAGTCGTTACCCTCATTTACTCCCCGACCCAGGTACTTCCTTCTTCTGTCCGTTCGAGGACGAACGGTTGTTTTAGAGGTGGAGAATGTGACGACCCAAAGGGTCATCACCTATTTTATTACCCATTCCGTACTTCCGAGGCCTTGAAAACCTCATTCGTAGTTGCCTCGATTTGCGTGCACAGTCCGGGCACGTAGCCGGACAGCTTAAATATGAAATTCTATGAAAATGCTAAGATTTGATATTAAAATGAGTAAATTTGACTCCGGTCAACATTTTGGGTAAACGGACCTGGACCCGTGATTTGACGGTCCCGGAGGGTCCGTAGGAAAATATGGGACTTGGGCGTATGCCCGGAATCGAATTCCGAGGTCCCCGAGAAATGAATTTATGAGTAAAATTGTTTTTCTGAAATTTATAAAGAAAAGGAAAATGAAAATTTGCTAGAATGTGTTGGTATCGGGCCCGTATTTTGGTTCCGATGCTCAGTACAGGGCTTATATGTGGTTTAAGATATTTTTGTGAAGTTTTGTTGAAATTGGACGTCGTTTGATGTGTTTCGGACTTAAAACTCTAAATTTGAAAGGTTATGAGGTTTGAAGAAAAACTAGTGATTTTGAGGTTTGATTCGTTGTTTTGATGTGATGTTGGCGATTTGATCGCGCGGTAAAGTTCGTAGGATGTTGTGTGAGTTATTTGTGATATTTGGCGTCATTCCGAGCTGTATAGGTCAGTTCGGCACGTTGTTAGCAAAGTCTAGAAAACTTAAAGTTTCTAAGTTTGGTTCTTGGGGTTTGGGGGTGTGATTTTGAGTTTTAGCATTGTTTTGGGTCTTCCGAAGGCTCGAGCGAGTCTGTATTATGATTTGGGACTCGTTGGTATATTTGGACTATTGCTCAGGTGGGCCCAGGTGCATTCCGGGCACCTAACGGGGCTAAAAACCAGCAAACATAGTTGTTGGTGCACCTGTTCTGGTGTGACTGCAGGTGCAGTCCCCAGCATCGCAGATGCGATAACCAATGGCCTGGCCAATTATCGTAGGTGCGGAACATTTCTCGCAGGTGCGAGATCGCACCTGCGGTCTCCACTCCGCAGGTGCGGACCCAGGTTCCCCAGCCCATTTCCGCAGGTGCGAGATTTTTCTCGCAGGTGCGGTCCCCAGAGCCGCAGGTGCGGAATCACTATTGAGGCAGTGTGTTTTATATACGGGTTTTAAACCCATTTTTCTCATTTCCTTCTTCTTCCTTGGGCGATTTTCTTCCATTGTTAAGGACCAACAACCAGGTCTTCTAAGGTAAGTGAACTATACTCAGAAATTAGCTTCATGCATGGATTCTAGCTTAATTAATTACATAAATTAGTGCAAAAATTCAAGAATTTGGGTAGTAACCTAGAACTTGTGATCACTGGAGAATTTTCGGTGAATTGGCCATGAAATCAAGTAAGAATCGTATATTAATGATCCTTAGACTTTGGGTGAGTGTTCCCTTCGTAAAGTATAGGAATTCGAACGAGCGGGCCCGAGGTCGAATTTTGTTATTTTGGAAGAATGCATGGAAATGGGTAATTAGGCTATGTAATTGAATCATTGAAGCCTTATTGATATACTTGAGTTGATTATGTCTAGATAATAACATTCCGGAGTTGAATTCTAAAGGAAAGGCGGTGTTAGAGGGTTGATTGCTACATTTGGGACCCGAGGTAAGTGTTTGGTCTAACCTTAGCTTGAGGAAATAGGAGTTGAGTATTATTTGCTACTTGCTAATTGATATTCTAGTCCTTATTGATATTCTAGCCTTGTTGTTTTTTTCTTTATTTGAGATTTCTTATATGAAACTGCTATCACCCCACAGCATGTTCCCCTTCCCTTATTGATTGATTACTTCATGTATTTCTTTTCCGTTGTATATATATATTCAAATTGCACAGGTTTACTTGGTAGTCTGGTTCTATCCTCGTCACTACTTCACCGAGGTTAGGCTAGGCACTTACCAGTACATGGGGTCGGTTGTACTGATGCTACACCTGCACTTCTTTATGTTGTGCAGATTATGTAGCCGGACCCGGAGGACATCATTAGTCGGAGTGTCTTCCAGCTTATCCTAGAGGCTTCAAGGTATACCCGTTGGCGTTCGTGGGCCTTTGCGTCTCTCTCATCCCCATGTCTTCGCTTCTGTCTTGTTTTTCCTCTAGTTTCAGAGACAGTCATGTATTTCCTTTCAGACTTTGTATTTAGCACTCTTATAGACAGTTCATGAGTTTGTGACTCCAGGTTTTTGGAAAATTATGCGTCGATGTATCATATTGTCTTTACTTAGTTTTGAACTATATTTTATTTCCGCTGTTAAGTTGTGAACTGCTTTAGCTTGTTCTGTTGATTCAAGGTTATCATGCTAGTTTAATTGTACACGTTGGCTTGTCTAGCGGGTTCAACATTAGATGTCATCACGGCCCGATGGTGGGATTTCGGGGCGTGATGACAAGGGTCTCACATGAACCCTGAGCAGTGCTCACACTTGGGAGGTCAGAGGACAGAACCTAAATAGCCTTAGCCTTTAGTCGGCTAAGAATAAGAATTCAGAAGAATTAGGGGAGTAGAATGGGATTAGGGAATCCACTGAAGGACAGAATCACATATGGAACATATACAAACAAATAGTAGACATGTTTGAACTTAGGCAGACTTAGTCAAGCTTCCGGAAATAAACTCAATCACNCAGGCAACATTATAATGCACTCAGAACATAGTTGTTATCTTATTAAGAAAGACATCTATACATGGTTAATCAATCCACAGGAAAGGTATAAGAGCATGTTTACAAGCAGGTTCATAACTTAACTTCAAGAGATAGTTATCAATGACATAGAGTTTAAGCAGAATTTAATTAATCAACTCAAAATAGGTTTAAGCATGTCTCAAACTACAAGTAATAACATTTAGGATAACATAGTCTAATTGAAGTAATACATTGTGCAAATAATCAGAATGAAATGGTAGAAGGTATAGTAACTCACCAGTTAAGATGAAGCAAGGAAGAAGGAGATCAAACAGTATTCTGAGTATCCCCAAACAAAGCAAGCACGTAGCAATTCCTGGCCTTGGCTTTTAGCCGGCAAGGAATCAAAATACAGAATAAATATTTTTTCAAGAGTGAAGGAGCCTACAGCCTTAGTCTATAGTAGTTTAAGATTTTCGAACTTCAAACTTGAAAACCTTAATCAGAGGAGAGGTTTAGTAGTGCAGAAATTAGAACATAAACATGGAAAATAGTTAACTTAAACACCAAAAGGCAAGTACTTAAATCGGTAAAATTGAAACCCTAAATTTTAGGTAAAAATACACAAAATCGGCAAAAAATATGGCAAAGAATCACATAATGCATAAAATGAACAGAGACAGGAAATTATTCAAAGGAAGCACAGAATCGAACCAGATTTGGTTCGATTAAGAAGATCTAAAACCCTAATTTAGGGCACGTAAAAGAAATCAACAGATTTAGGCAGATTCACGCATAATAGAGTGAACATAGACGAAATAATACTCAAAATCAAATCTTGAAACAGTTTTGGTTCGAATAAAAAGAGAATCTGAAACCCTAACCTTATGGTTAAGTACGAATCAGCGAGATACGAGCAAATCGGGCTTACACGGTATAAAATAACATGTTTAGACTTAAGGTTGTCCAAATTCAAGAGGTGAAAATTGATTAAGACAGAATCAAAGTGGGGTACTTGCCATGTTTAGGCAAGTACTTAAGCTAATCCGTAAAAAATCACCAAAATAAGGAAATATATCGAGATGATAGGTGAATGGGGGAAGAATCCCATTAGGAACGGGATTTGGAGAGGATTTTGGTGAGGCGGAGGTTTAGGGTTCATCACAGGAGGAGAATAGAGGTGGCGGGTTTGGGAAATAGGCTTTAGGGTTTGGGAAGAAGATATATGGAAACGGAGGGGTCGGTTATGAGCCGTTGATCATTTTTGATCAACGGTTGGGATTTGAGCAGGACTGGGTCGGATTTAGTTTAGTGAATGATCAACGGCTGAAATTTGAGCGGGACTGGGTCGGATTTAGATTAGTGTATAAGGGTATTGTACTTGGGTAATTGGGTTGTGCTTGGGTAGCTTAGGTTCGAAAATTTAATTGAAAATTGGGGCCAGATTTTAAATACCCAATTTATTAAATAAATAATTTATAAAAAATAATAAATAAATAACAAAAATATAATTTGTGCAGAAAAATGATTAAAAACAATTATGTAACACTATAAAAATATAAAATATTATTTTTTGCATAAATAAAGTAATTATAAGCATGTATGGGCTATTATTGTAAAATATGCAATTTAGCCTTAAAAATGCAAATGTAATTATAAAAAATGTACTAAAAATAATTAAAACCTAATATGAGTGTAAATAATAAGTTTAGATGACAACATCTTCATAAAAATAATTTGTAAGGTAATTAATAGATATTTATATAATAAAATATAGAAATAAATTGATTTAAAGCCTTTAAGCTTATGAAAAATTATGAAAAATACTTGTGCATACTTATAAATCAAATGATGATGCATATGCACTATTTTGATAGTGTATATATATTTGAGAATATGAGGGGAAAATTGGGTATCAACGGCTGCCCTCTTTACTCGGGAAGGATGAAAGAGTTGTTGGGTAAAGAAATGATGATTGATTTTGACCGAATAAAGTGATTTGAAAAGTATAGGTCGGACCCTAGTCTCTGAACTACCTACATATCCCTGGTTTTACAGGAATCAGGCCATGTGTAGTTCTGGATCCAACAGTAGGATAAACCAATGGAGTTGTTATGAGAACGGACAAAATATTCTAAATAGGTCAATATCGGGATTGGGAATGGTTATGGATATTTTAGCGGGTATCATACGGGAATGGGTAACGGAAGATGATCGGTTACGTTTGAAATAATTGCAAGATGTGAACGTTGAATGGATACCGGAGTGAAGATTGCTCCCGTTATGAGAACGGTTACTTCCCGAATCACATGCAAATTCAAAATATGATGCATGCATATAGATTGTTGCATGAATTTAAACATGATGAAAATTTCCTCTGGACCATGGAGGTTGTCTTTGGACGGTTAGGATGATGTCCTTAGACCATGACGTCCCGGGCCATAAACTGTGCGGAAGAGGATTCGCAGGCTATGAAATGATGTTCTCGGGCTATAATGATGGCGCCTCTGAACCATGATGCCTTTGAATAATGATGAGCAATATTAAGTGATCCTCAGGCCATGGCATGGTGTTTCCCGGCTATAAGGATGATGCCTTCGGACTATGATGCGTTCGAAAAATTTGGCTATGTTTTAGCCCATGAGATACAGAGACATGATGCTTGAAATGAAACAAGACAGAACTTAGTCTTGTGTATGATCGGAGGCAGAGTTTATCCCTGAGAGAAGAGAATAATGCAAGGTTTTGGAATAGAGAAACATTTGTGCAAGGAGATACGATGCTTAGTCTCATGCTGGGAAGGCAGAGCTTAGCCTTATGCAATTAAGGAGGAAGGCTTAGCCTCATACAAGATGGAGACAATGCTTAGTCTCATGAAAGGGTAAGGCATAGCTTAGCCTTATGCAATTAAGGAGGCAGGGCTTAGCCTCATGCAAGATGCGAGACAGTACTTAGTCTTATGCAAGGAGAAGGCAGAGCTTAGCCTCAAGCAAGGTGGGATACAGTGTTTAGTCTCATGCAAGGAGTAGGCAGAGCTTAGCCTTATGCAGTTGAGGAGGCATGGCTTAGCCTCATGCAAGGTTGAGACAATTCTTAGTCTCATGCAAGGGTAAGGCAGAGATTAGACTCATGCAATTAGGGAGGCAGGGCTTAGCCTCATGCAGTTAAGGAGCCAGGGCTTAGCCTCATGCAAGGGAGACACTGCTTAGTCTTATGCAAGGAGAAGGCATAGCTTAGCCTTATGCAGTTTAGGAGGCAGGGATTAGCCTCATGCAAGGTTAAGACAATGCTTAGTCTCATGCAAGGGTAAGGCAGAGCTTAGCCTCCTGAAATTAGGGAGGCAGGGCTTAGCCTCATGCAGTTAAGGAGGCAGGGCTTACCCTCATGCAAGATGGGAGACAATGCTTAGTCTCATGCAAGGAGAAGGCAGAGCTTAGCCTTATGCAGCTGAGGAGGTAGGGCTTAGCCTCATGCAAGGTTGAGACAATGCTTAGTCTCATGCAATATTTGAGACAATGCTTAGTCTCATGCAATGGATAGATAATAAGTGATAACGGAGTATTTCTTAGCTTGATATGAGTTTGGTAGCTTTGTTGTTGTGAAGACAGTGATTTTAAGGTCCGCACGTACTAGCGACTATTTCTCGTTCTTGCATTCAAAGAAAAATCGTGAGTTTTGCAGGGGAGGTTGGTTTGTGCCTTTTTCTGCTTGCTTTGCTCTGCTCCGCATTGAAATTCTGTTCGAGTTACCACGGATAGCATCAGGCAAAAATAAAGTTTTCGAAAAATATGCATGCCTAGTCATTCAAAACATAGTAATATGCAATTTAAAATTGATTAGATGAACCAGTTGTTGATACCCAATTTTTCTTCAAATTATTTTCAAACTTGTATATATACTTTCAAAACCACTCCTTACAGTAACTGGTATTTTCTCACAGCTTTTCGTATTTTTATCAAATTATTTTACTGTTTATTTAACACTTTATATTTCATAATTATTCATAACCAATATAATTTCAAATCATTCTCTTACTCAACATGTTATTTATATCCTATTTAATTCCCGTAGGATTTTATTATTTCACAAATTAGCCAATATTGGCATCATTTAGGTAATTTCAGTAGTTTTGCAATTCTAGCAAAAATGTGCATTTATACCATTTGAAAATCAATGAATGATCATTTATAATTTTTATATATTAGTCAATCGCCTTAATTTCATTTATTTGGTATCAATTTATTTTTACACAATTATTAGCTATTTTATTAATAAATTACCTTATTTAATTGGGTATTTAACGTTTAGCCCATTTTTATTTAAATTTTAGCCAACCCTTAATCCAATCCCACCTGACCCAAAACCCACTCTCTAACCCAGCCCAAAACCCGCAAATAACCCGGCCCAACCCCACACTTGATCTGAACCGTTGATCAAATGAATTCAACGGTCCAGATCATTGTTACCATAATTAAACCTAATCACTACCCCCCTCCGACCCCTCATTCTCTCAACACTCACTCTCTCTCTCTATCTCTCTCGGCTACTCTCTAGTTCTCTCTAGAAACCTCCTTTGGCTTCTCTTCTCCGATGGAGTCCGGTCATCTTCTTCGACTGGTTCTCTCACCAGAAACCATGGCTCCTCATCGCCTATTGGTTACCCACCCACTTTGCACCAGTCCAGTGATGCTCTGGGGCTCTCAGGCGAACCTGGAGCGGTCCAACTCACCTCCCATGGTCCCGTGCCACTTTCCGGCCTCCCCGGTCGTTTGAGTAAGTTTACAACCTGTTCCGACTTAGGCCGATGCCGTCTTTGAGGTTCTTCGAACTTCTCTGTGTTCCACGAAACCCTAACCCTATGTCTTTCGATTTATTCTAGACCTACTTTAGATCTATAGTATTCCGAAGTTTCTTTCTATGTTTTTCTCTGAAAACTTTCATCTTTAAACGATCATTCAATTTTAAAACTAGGGTTTCACAAACCCCTTTCAAAATCGATTTTCCTTTACTTCTGCTTTAATGTTATTCTAAGTTTTCTTTGTTAACACATTTTGATTCAAACCCCCTATCCCTATTTGTGTTTGCTTCCTAAACCATGTATGTTCTGGGTTACTGATTGTCCTGTTTCTTTCTTCTACAAAACTAGTTTTCATAAAACAAACTCTCACGTTATTCTTTGAAGCTATTTTTCAAAACAGATATTTCCAAAAGCTACCTTTTCAAACTCAACTCTTTTCTAAACTATAGGCACATCTCAGTACTCTTAGGTCTAAGTTCTGCCCCCTTCGTGTGAGCACTGCCTTGGGACCATTTGAGTACCCATTGAACTCCGAAACACAAGGCTGGCATTCCACACTGCACTTACTCAGTCCTGGCTAGGGTACTTGGGTGTGAGCACTGCCTGGGGTCTTCTGAGATCCTTAGGAACTCTGACGCACCTGGGTTACAAAAGGTCGTGGATTATGGCATTGTTGGATCTGAGAACTTGGGCCTACTGTTAGGTCTTCCATAGTGTAACTTCTTAATTTCCTTATTTATGGAGTTTGTGCAAGGCTGGTCTGTAATAATTAATTGTAAAAACAGTTATGGGCTGGATAGTGAAATGGGCGGGGTTGTGCATGCTTAGTATAATTATGGGTAGAAACCATGCTATAGGATTTATTTTGTATATGTGTGCAATAGTTACCATGCTTAGGAATACTTGCCATGCATGCATTAGAAAACATGTTTTAGGCCCGTTTATCTCAGCATCTTTATCATACTCATGCCTCACTTAGATATCATGTTCGTAGTTAAATAACTATAAAAAGGTTGTTATAATGTTGTTGTTTCTGCATCTTCACAATCGCCATGTCTAGAAATCCTTTTTTAGGTTAAAAACATTAATCGTTAATATTTGCATTAGAGATCATGTTACCATAGGAATTCATTCTCAGCATGCTCATATTACCTATGCCAAAGTCATGTGTTAAGGACATATTGCTATTTGCATTAGAAATCATGTGCTAGGTTCAACAACTTAACTACACTTCTGTATTTCCTGTTTCGAGTCAAAAGATGTGTTAATAAGTAAATTCCGCCTTAAAAATAATAATACATTCTGATTTCTGAAAACGTTTGTGCATTTAGAAAAACATGCGTAGGTTTGCATCATTCCACACCCTGTATGCATTTAGATATCTTGTTTTGTAGGGCACTGCATTCACGTTAGTAAATACTCACTCCTTTACCATGATTAAGTCTAAACAGGATAATTGGAATTTGTTAAATCCGCCTAGGCAAGCCTTAGGCATTAATTTTATTAAAACTTGGAAAACAGTCTCTTTGTTTGTTTGGCTAATTACATATCAGAATTCATAGTCTAGAAGTGGTAAAAGATTTCTTCTGAAATTCAAAGACCTCTTTGTGTTTGAGTCGTGCTAGTTATGTGTATTATTTTGTGGAGGGATTCATGAGCCTCATATCTGCTCCTGTGTGTCCCCTATACTTGCAGTCCTAAATGTTTTATTTGTCGCTTAGAATTTGTCCTTTAAACCTTGGGATTCTGCCTAGTACCTACCCTTTAGGATAGTAGTCCTAACTTCCTCCAGGACTGATAAGATGGGACGGGTAATAGCATGCAATAGAATCTGTGACCAACATACGCTTTAATTACCTTCATGGGGTGGGAAGGGTGGAATATAGATATGATGACCGGTTCGCTAATACCACGAGTAGCCCCTCTTCGGGGAGTGATTACCGGGTATTGCCATTGATGTGATTCGTATTACTTTAAACCTAGGATATTTTCTCAAATATATACTTCTAATTTCTTTTAAACTTCCAATAAAACTTTTATACTTGTTTGAAATCCCCTCTTATGTGAGCCTTGCTTGTTATTTGCTTATTGTCTGAATTCACGAAACCATTTGGTTGGGACCCACAGTTGTGGATCCCGAGGGGTGCCTAACACCTTCCCCTTGGGATAACTTCAAGCCCTTACCTAATCTCTGGTAATGCAAACTAGTTCATGAGTTAACTACTCAGGTGCCCTAACGCACCATAAAATCGTTAGGTGGCGACTCTTCCTTTAACTTCTTCCTTCCAAAGGAGTTTGTCCCAAAAATGTAGAGAACCCGATATCCGCAAAGAAAGAAGGGGGCGCAACACCATGGAGACTCTGATGGGGACTATAGGCTTTTACCATTTCAAATTGTTTTGTGAATCTATGCCTTTATTTACTTGCAACCTTTCCTATTCTATTTGCATCTGATTAATTGTTTACTTCGAGTATTTATTTCTCAAAATGTAACCGACATGTCTCTTTGTTTCCTTTTTGTAACTACTTTAAATCATTATTACTGTTTTTACCGCTTTCTTTAACGTGCAAATACGTGACAACTTGTTTTAAATACTTATTGCATAAATCATGCTCGACATTCATACTTCACTCGTGCGAAACAAAATAATATAGCAATGCTTGATGAGTAGTTGCGCTCTTCCTATATTATTACCCCGTAAATTCGGAAAGGCTTATTAGCGGTAAAACCACTCGATCAACGGTGCAGTCGACGGTTCCGTGCCTTTCCCCTTTGAGTTGTCCGCTCGAAGGTACCAGTCTAAAACAACATAGAAACCTTACTCTGTCGAACTGTTGCATGCATCATGGTCAAACCTAGTCAAAGCTAAAGTGTTGTCCGCACGATAGCTTTTAAGATAGCCTTATCCAAAAGTCCACTGGGTTCCCCTAAACCCAAACGGACGCCCTCACGTTCTATGCATTTATTTGGAGAACTAAATGTTTCTTGCTAATTATTGAAGTTAAATAGTCGAGTCTGGTGGGGGGTAAGGGCCTAACCTATTTGTTTTGTAGAGAAAAAAAATGAGGCACGAAGTCCCCAGATTCGGCATGGTATCCAACATTCACCCAAAATTGTTGAGTTGGTGGGAGGATTTACACTCTAGCGACAAAGCTATCGTCAAGAAACATTTGGGTAATCTACCATCACTTCTGGAAATCCAGCCTAATAAATTGATAGTAGAGGCTGCTACCCTATTCTGGGATCGTGAAAGGTCTGTGTTCCGCTTTGGGAGCATCGAAATGGCACCGTTGATAGAAGACATAGGAGGGTTGGCTAACCTAGTATGGGAAACACCGGGTTTGCTGATGCCTGAGAAACGCACAGGTAGAAGTTTCCTCAAAATGATGGGTCTGAAGAAGGACGTGGAGTTGGTATGTCTGGAGGATTCGTACATTCCTTTTGATTACCTGTACGAACGGTATGGCTACAGCAAATCATACCGTACCTACAATGACGAGTTTGCTATCACCTCCTTGGGACACGTCCATCGCCGAGTGTTCGTGTTTATGGTCTGCTTTTTGGGATTGATCATGTTCCCGATGAAGAAAGAAAGGATCCATACCAGGTTAGACATAGTAACTAAGACCGTAATGGAAGGGTTAAATGGGCAATATTTCAGCAGTGTGCCCATGATCGTTGCAGATATGTACCGAGCTTTAGAAAAATGTCAACAAGGGGCAAAACATTTCGAGGGTTGCAATATGTTACTCCAAATCTGGCTTGTAGAACATCTCCAAAAAGGGGAGTATCGACAGAACATCCACCACCGAATGTGGGATGACCACATCGCTTTCCATCACCCAAAGCGAATGAACTATATCCCTAACATGTTCTCTCAACCTGAGGACGCCGAAGGATGGGTCAAGCTCTTTGATAACCTGACTGAAGAACGGGTTCAGTGGATGTTCGAATGGTTTCCAACGGATGAGTTCATCATTCCATCCCGAGACGCATCATTTCTGGTATTGATTGGTCTCAGAGGGACCTACCCTTACGTCCCTCTTCGAGTTATGAGGCAGGCAGGAAGTAAACAAGTCATCCCTAGGGTCGAGAAGATGAGCCATCTCCGAGCCGACTTTCAAAACAATGACAGTCCTCACAGGTGCCAAGCTCAGCACCTATGGCACTACAAGGTTATACTCAAGAAAACACCATCGAGATGGACAGGTATCACGCCGGTTATACCCCTTTCTATCCGGGTTGGTTAGAAGAAGATCTGGGTGCTCAGAGCACGCCAGGGTACGTCTGAGGTCACAGAATTGTAGATGAAAGGGCTGAAGCAAAAGTCAAGTTCAACCAGTTGCGTAAAAAGATGCGGGAGAATGAAGATGATCACCACAAGATACATGAATCCAACAAAAGACTGATCGAGGAATGGAAGGACATGGCTATTAGCGCAAACAAAAGGTTGGGATATTTGGAATGAGGTATAATCGATTTAGAAGAAAAGTTCATCAAAAGGGTTGAAGATTGTCAAAAGGATGAGGGAGCTGCAGGGGGATATTTATCTAGAACTTATCTGCTGCTGAGACTTCGCGAGTTGGGAATGCTGTTAGAAGAAAGCAATAATGCCGAAATCTGGGGAAGGTCCTTATGGGACCAAGTAGATAGGGATGTCTTTATTTTTCCAACAATGTAATAAGGCCAATGGCCATTAGTGATTTTTATTTTTCGTCTGTCGTTTTAGGATTCGTCTATTTTTCTTATCAATAAAATGAGGCATTTAGCATTTTATGTTCTACAAATCAATTTGTCGCTAGGCCTACCTCGGGCACAAAGAGGTCCCCAACTTAGGACACGCTTTCATTTCTGCATTATGTGTTTAAATACTGCAATACTCTTTTCATAATCCTCACTGACTTGGTTACCTTTTGTTTTTATTTTTTCTTACTCCCCTCCCCAAAGGTTAGTTCGTACATTCTGGCATCATCAGCCTATGGCACAGGATCCAAGGGCCCTCCACCTACTCCTCCCCCTAGTCCTCCTAAGGACAAAAACAAAGGCAAAAATAAGATGGAAGAGTCCAGCGGCATCGGAAAGGAGAATGTGATTGAAAGGGTAGAGGCCACTGATGGCCGAGGTATTAAGGTCCAGCATGAGAACATGTCGCCACTTGAACAAAAATTGCTGAAGTTTCAGGAAGAACTAGATCAGGTCCAGAATCTGGCCAGCTTATGATTTTCCCTCAACGTCCATGACGTCAATCTTCCAAATGCTCAAAACCCCACACCTCCACAAAATATCCCAAGACAGCACACCACTCCCACAATGAACCAAACCCTCCCGACATAGCATAATGCTTACCACACCTCAAATAACACCCCACTGCTCATTCCAGAACCTCAAAACCCCACAAAAGACCATTTCCACGCCTATAACAATCCCATCTATGTGGAAACCATGACCCATTCCATAGGCATCTGAGTCTGACGAAAAGGATTTACTTATCAGGAACCTAGCCGAAGAGCTTAAGAAACTGACCAGCCGAGTTCAGGGTGTTGAAGGGACCAAAGGGATCGAAGGGTTGAACTATGAAGACCTTTGTATCCAACCTGATGTTGAACTGCCCGAGGGGTACAAACCTCCAAAGTTCGAAATGTTTGATGGTACTGGTGATCCAAGAGTCCATCTGAGAACCTATTGTGACAAATTGGTCGGCGTGGGAAAGGACGAAAGAATCCGCATGAAGCTGTTCATGAGGAGTTTGAAGGGAGATGCACTATCTTGGTACACCGGCCAAGACCCCAAGAAATGGTCAAACTGGGTAGGCATAGCGTCTGATTTCATGGACAGGTTTAGGTTCAACACAGATAACGCACCAGATGTGTTTTACATTCAGAATTTGAAGAAGAAGCCTACAGAAACCTTTCGCAAGTATACTACTCGCTGGAGGTCCGAAGCCGCTAAAGTCAGACCTGATCTTAAAGAAGAACAGATGAACAAATTCTTTGTCCGAGTTCAGGATCCGCAGTACGGTTAATGATGGTTGAGGGCCGCAAGTTTTCTGACATGATCAAATTGGGAGAGCGAATTGAAGAAGGTATTAAAGGCGGTATGGTTACAAATTTTGAAGCCTTGCAAGCCAATAACAAGGCTCTACAGTCCGGTGGTGTGTCTAAAAAGAGAGATGTGGGAGCCGTAATGGTTTCACGAAGAACCAAGTCCCCACTCAAGTACCAAACCTATATGACACCTCCACTCACATATCATCCCTCACCAAATTACCAAGCTCCATCCCCAAATTACCAAACTCCACCACCTTCCTACCAAACTCCACCACCCACATATCAACCTGATTCGCCCAAATATCCACAACCTGCTCCTGTCTACCACACTTATAATTCTGAGCCATCTCATTACCAATCCTCTCCTGCACACCAAAACTTCCCTAGACCTCGTCCCAATTTTGATCGTCGTCCTACAAAGCAATATATCGACATAGCCGAGCCCATTGACCAGCTATATGAAAAACTCAAAGTCGTTTGTTATGTTACACCTATCCCTGCTGCCACCCCTGAGAATCCCTCTCAGTGGGTTAACCCAAACAAATCTTGTGCATACCATTCCGGCATGAAAGGGCACACCATCGAGGAATGCTGCTCTCTAAAGGACAAAATACAGGCTCTCATTGACAACAAGATTATTGTGGCAAAAGACCCCGCTCCAAACATTCGCGACAATCCTCTGCCAGACTATAAGGGTAGAGGCGTCCATATGATTGAAATAGAAGATGATTGGGACCCCGAGGGGTCAATCGGGTTGATCGTAGAAGGCGATAACCCAAAGAAATCTGCAGTCATTCTCAAACCAATCATAGTCCAGATTCAGCCATCTGAGGCCTCTGAGGTAAATATGTCTATGTCGTTCGAGTTTGAAGCAGCGCCACCAGCAAAGTCACCAGTGCCGATTGAAGTTGAGTTTGTATCTCCAGCAAATACACCAGCTTCGTTCTAGGTTGCAAGCTTGCCACCCCGAACACACATTTCGTTTGAGATAAATATGGCTACACACATTCCGGTGGCAATTTCAACCACGCCACCCTTCTAATCAAACGCTATTCCTTGGGACCACACAACCGAGGCGAGAAGGAAAAGAAAGTCCAGGTCTGAGGAAGCTGTCGCAGCCTAGGGTATGACTAGAACTGGTAGGGTCTACACCCCTGAGCACCTGGCCGAGTCGAGCAAGCAGGCTGCCAACCGACCTCCCTTATTGAGACAGGTTCCGATGACCTTTGGAGAAATATACAGGCGAAGGAGTATTCAGTCATCGACCAGCTGAATAAGACACCGGCACAGATGTCCATCCTCTCTCTGCTGCAGAATTCTGAAACACACAGGAATGCTTTGTTGAAAGTATTGAATGAAGCATATGTGCCAAGCAACATCACCAATGGGAAAATGGCCAATATGGTAGGCCAGGTACTGGAGAGTCATAAAATCACTTTCCATGAGGATGAGCTACCACCTGAAGGATTGGAGCATAACAAAGCGTTTCACATCACCGTGCAGTGCGAGGATCATTTCATCACAAGAATCTTGATCGACGGAGGTTCCAGTCTTAACATCTGTCCACTGATAACACTCAAGAAATTGGGTAAAGGGCTACATGAGATAAAGGATGGGGCGATCAATGTGAAGGCTTTCGACGGTTCTCAGAGGTCCACCATGGGGGAGATCAATCTATGTCTACAGATGGGACCGACTTGGTTCGAAGTGAATTTCCAGATGATGGATGTTCCGGCATCCTACAACCTGTTGTTGGGACGACCTTGGATTCATGTTGTTGGGGCCGTGGCATCAACACTACATCAGGCGGTAAAATTCAAATGGAACCACCAAGAAGTGATTATTCATGGTGACGGTAGCAACCCCATTTATAGTTGTCAATCTATTCCGATGGTTGACGGGAAAATAAAGATAGGCGGAGGAACTTATCACCATATTGAACGGGTCAATGCCATCGAAAAGAACAAACGGTGGGATAACAAGATCGAGAGCATCTTGAATTTGGGAGGATATGAGCCAGGCAAAGGGCTCGGTAAAAACCTCCAAGGGATCACGAATCCTATAAAGCTCAAGGAGCATTGTACTACTTTCGGTCTGGGGTATGAGTACACCTGGAAAGCATTCAACGACTGGTCGCCACCTTGGTGCAGTCCCTATTACCCTTTGGAACAGCCAATACCTCATCTTGAGCAGACTTTCAAGCAAGCTGGCAATATCTACGGTTCAGGTGAAGAAGAAGTACTTGCAGCAATGAGGAGCTTGTTTCTACAAAA